>JAQIWI010001497.1:0-16122 GCA_034698825.1 Deuterosminthurus bicinctus | reverse complement strand
CTGATCACGACAAATTCAATATAGGCTAATTAAACGCGCATGTTTCTCATTCAATATGAGGTTTTCCTGTTCTAATTCATTCATTTTCAGCAAGAAATAATGAGAGTTTCATGGTGAAACAACTTGAGCAATCGACTCAGAGGGATTCACAACTGAGTCAATGTGGTAAATGTGATTAAAAACTACAAGACCTTCTTCTTCATTGTGCGTATGTTCATCCCTTGTTCTCGTGATAACAACACTCTGCTCACTCAATATGAACAACATGAGAACTATTGCAGCATTAGCTGCGTGTATAAAAAAAACGTGTGAGCTGCTTAACAAAACTGGCCATTTGATTCCAATTAGTCAACTTGCTAAAGAATCAAACTCCATTTTACCAATCTGTGCCTTTGATGATGGTCCAGTATGACGACGACAATACAGTACGAGAATTTTAATGCGAATATTCTTTCATCATGCAATCACAAGTAATAATAAATGTGCAGAATGCGTTGTAGAAACCACTTACTTGACTTAAAGGACCTTGGACGTAAACTTAACTTTCAAAACTTGTAGTAATGAGCCCTGATGATCAGCAAGTCTGCTGAGACTGAGAGTTTGACTGTGAATGATTGGACAATTGGACGACTTTCAAACTAGCTCCTTACCGCCAGGCATCTGCTTCTGAATGAAAATAATATATAATTAATAATTACATTTATTTCTGCACAGAAGTTTTATTTACCTCAAAATAATTCTGACTTTTAATTTTAAATTTGTGAAGAAATGTTATCATATTAATATATCTTGCAGTCATAAACAAAAATGGTCAATTATTGCGAGATTCTTCAAAGTAGTCGGGGTACATTGAGACGACATTTTCTAGGGTCACCTTCGCAACGCAGTTAGACGGACCTAAAAAAAGCTAAAGGACCTTGCACCCTCCGCTGGACATTTCTGATGACAATTTTAATGATTCAATAGACTTGAAAATTTCATGACAAACTTGATAAATACTTCAATTGCAAACTGCACTCAGAAATTGAAACTATGACAAGTATTACACACGGGCGCGAAAGTATGCAAAGTTGCCAGTGGGTGTCGAATGAGAAAAGTGAATTTTGTAAATGTCAAAAAATTAAGACAGATTTGGACGCATAACTTGAGAACTTTTTCCTGTGGCCATATGTCCACAGATAATTCGGGGTGTTGACCTAGGAATTTGGCTACTTGAATTGTGTGAATTCAAAGTATTTCTCCAGAAAACTAGTGTTGAACTTTGACTGGCAAAGTTGGCATTACAAGAGACATTAATACGCACTGAAAATCATGGCGATCTACAGCTTTTACATTATTGCCAAGTCAGGACAGCTTATGTTTAACTATGAACACAATTTCCCTAAAGTTGAAACGGAAAAGTCCTTTACTTATCCCATGGATGTAAAATTGACCTACAAAAATCATAGAACTCTAGTTGCATTTGGTCAACGGGATGGAATTTTTGGTAAGGATAATGAACTGAACTCGGTCGATTTAATTACTTCAAAGAGGCCGTTTTATTGGAATAAAGCTGCTACGAATTCTGTAAAAGATTTGCTAAGTAGCCATGACAATTTTTTTGCAGTTGGACAAACCCTCCTGTCAGTCAATGGAGTGGCCGTTCATGAAAATAGAATTATGAATGACAAGGGAGAAGACGTATTCGAATTTCTAGCCAAACCTGAAAACTACCCTGTCACGTAAGATTAGTGCTTACTTACTGTTGAAAAATAAGAAGAATTAATGAATTGTGTACAAATTTATGCGAATTTATAGGTGTCGATTTGGCCGCGCCAGACTGGAGAGCAATGAGAATTTGGCTGTCGGGAGTGTATTTTACAGTGTTTTTGCATTAGCCAGTCAATTGAGTCCTGAGCTACACAGTTCAGGTATCCAGTACCTTGAAACTGAAACATTCAAGTTACACTGCTTGCAGACTCTTACGGGTAAGCCAAGAATAGTATAAAACTATATTATGGCCTAATTCATGAACTGAACTTTAATTGTATTGGACAGTGATCAAGATCATTGCACTCATTTTTACCATATCTCATCAAACGTTCTGATGTATCCATACAGGTGTCAAGTTCTTCCTCATCTCCGACCCCAAGTTGCAAGGAATGGATGTGGTTGTTCGGAAAATCTATGAGCTCTATGCAGATTACGTCCTGAAGAATCCATTCTACGCTTTAGATCAGCCTATCAGATGTGATTTATTCCTGGATAATCTAAAGGCTCTGCTGGAAAATGTTGAGAAGACTGGAATTACTAATGTATAGCTACTATTGTTAAATTTTTTCTACGCTTTGGATCCTCCGAGACTCTCCATTCTCATGCTGCATGCATTGTTGGGACTTGGGTTTACATATGTCATTGCTGCAAATAAAAATGAGATTGTGGTATGCGCATGCAAATCGTATTAAGTAAAGCTTGTGAGTATTTCACGTGCATTCGGGTAATTGAAGTCATTATGAATGGAAATCTCGTTAAGGGAAAAGTCGAGATGTCCATGTACTCGCGGGAACTGATGAGCAGATTAGTGAAGTCAAGTCAAGGTCAGGTCGTTCAGTCCGAGTCCGAAGCCGCTTTAGTTGTAGAAAATTTCTATACATAGTAGTAGCTATTTTAGGTTAAAAAAAAACTACCCCAAAATGGCCCACAGACATTTTGAAGGTTACCTTCATGCTCAGATCTATGGAAAATATCGACCGGTGCCACCTTTATCTTTAATTCAACGTGTAGTTGGATATGTCAAAGAGAAGGTATGAGCCGCCTATAAACTTAGTACCGGTATTAAATATATGAAATAGTTCGAATTAGTCGATAACTTTAACTTTCCTATTGCAGTACGCCAAACCTCTGAGCACCGCATATGATGTGGGCTGTGGGACAGGTCAATCTACGGGATTCTTTGCAAGTTACTTCAACAACGTTATTGGAACTGATGTCAGCCCGGAGCAGATAAAAAATGCCAGGGAACATAATAAACTCCGCAATGTATCATTTCTGTAAGTAATTGTGCGAATGAATTCGTTGTAATCTAGTAGACTTTATATGTGATCTTAATTTTCAGGGTTTCAGCGGCTGAGAAATTTGACAATGTACCTGATTCAAGTGTCCAGCTAATAACAGCTTGTCAAGCAGCTCATTGGTTTGATCTTCCATCATTTTACAAGGAAACACATCGCGTTCTGGATAAGAACGCAGTACTCTCATTATTTGGCTATGAATTTCCATATTTCTTGACTAAGGACCAGAGGAAGAATGACTTACTCCGGGAGAGATTGTTGCATGTAAGCACATTAAATAAAAAAATTGGAACACTGTGTACCGTCGATGCAATTTTCATTGCAGCTTTATAAGACTGAGCTTGAGAATTACGTGTTACCTGGATCTGTTCAAGTATACATTGGACGATATGCCGATGTGAAGTTCGAGTTTGGACATGACTCTCGGTTAGTTCTGTAATTCGGAATTTCTCTTCCATTTCAGTTTTACCGGAGTGATTTGGAAGGGTGCTGGGATGAGTACAGGAAGTACGTTGATGGTAAATACTCTGACAGGGTTTTTGTCTATGGTGACTCAGGATCGGAGAGGTCTGGAGATGACAAGCTGTTCCGTGATTTTACCAGGTAAATTTTCATGTACAGTAAGATGTGTTTTCCTTAATTTGTAATAGCACGCATAGATTCTTTAAACTGTCATAAGCCAAGCACCTTCAAAACTTGTTTGGATTTGTTTACAGGGAGGAGGGTTACTTTGAAGATTCTGAAACAACTCTAAGTGATTATATCGGATACTGCCACACCTGGTCTGGATATCAACACTTTCAAAAAGTCAACGGAGAAAAGGCCGCGGCTGATCTGATGCACCGGTTTAAAAACGAGTACGTTAAGCCCTATTATTTTTATATACTACTAACCCTTATCCTAATAAAGCCAATGTGTGAATTGTCATTTGCTCTTTACAGCCTAGAAGAAATTATCGGCCGTGAGGAAGCCCAAAATGAATCGTTTACCAAGCGTACTAATTTCTTTCTATTGTTAGGACGAAAGTAAATTAGAACACAAATAGTCATTCCACATTGTGATATCAGGTCACGTAAGATGCTGTATTAAAAAATCAAATAATTTCATAATGCTGGCTTAAGTGCAATCTGTATGTTGTCGCCAGAAATTTTGGACGAACTCCTGTTTAAGATTCTCTGTTCCTTTTGGAAAATGTTAGAGAAAAATTGTATAATATTCAAGAAGAAACCGTCTTTCTATCAATGCCCAATGCCCAGAATAGAGAAAAGCAGGAGCATGTCTTGAGGCGTTCATTTTACGTTGTCGTGGAAACGGTCATTGCTAAAGAAAGCCCTCGGTATCCTGACGCAGACATGGGAAGTCGAAAAATCTTTAAGCTAAAGAGGAATAGCATAGCGGGGAACATGATGCCCATGACCGTACCTGGAGAACGGAGCTGTCATAGAGCCGAAGTCGAAGGTGCTCAAGTGATACGTAGCAAAATGCTGTCCACGTCGCGGTTCGAACACAGCAAAAAGCGCAGAATGCAGTTCACACTCATAAGATATGACATCACATACTGCCTTAATGAACTCCTCAATGTATTTCCCCGAAACTTTTATCATAAAAGTAATTATGCAACTACATATTTCTAGTTTGAGAACCGAGGTAACTCACTGTAAATACATGAACCTGCGTGCATGCGTCTTGGACCAGAAAGGTGTAACACACGTGTCATATAAATCTTGAAAACCTCGTGTACGGTCGCATCGGGTATGTATTAATAATTTTGCAATTTACTGATTGCTTGAATCACACCATATCACATCATCCTTGAACTAACATCAGTCATTATGGCCGTCTTTGGTGCAAATGAGACATATATCTGCTCACTGCTCACAGCCCCCATTTTCATACACGCAAGTATATACATACAAATGTATTTTCTCACGAATATGTAATTGAATTTCCAGCGTTTCATTCATCAGAGCCGAAATAGCTCAGTTGGGAGAGCGTTAGACTGAAGATCTAAAGGTCCCTGGTTCAATCCCGGGTTTCGGCATCTACAATTTTTGGTCTATTTTGGAAAATATATATTTTTATCTTTAATCTGTTTCTAAAACGACCGTATGTATGGAAAAGGCTCTAGTTGTCATCGCATCATCATTGAATGCAACTTGCCTTAATTGCATTAAACAGATGCAATATGTATTTAAAACGTTGCGAATGGATATATCAAAACACTTCGGCCACACACTTGAACCATTCCATTCGCAGATTCGCAGAGCATGAGAAGAGGTCAATTATTTAAATTGGTTCTCCCGTCTATTCCCACATTCTTTTGAGTGCTTTGGTGCTTTCCCTCCTGCAGTATTTGCTACAAAAATTCCCAATGGTAGTATGCGGCTTCGTTTGTCTCCAAAAGCTCCAATTCGGAGCCGGTGCCACTGTCCAGTCCATACATAAGTGCCATGGACTCACCATAATGTGTTATCATTCAGCATTTGGAATATCTAAAGAAGTTGACATTGCTGTCGACTCGAACAGCATGCATTCATAACTGCATATCATTATCAATCATTAACCCCAGAAACTCATGTCTTCTATAGCAGTGAACAAGGTGGCTACGCAACTTAGCACGCTAGCTTTTCAGGTCCACAACATTTGACTCAGAAAGAACAGGTACGGGCATTTGATTATGATGACAATATTTATTTACATTCACAAGAAGGCAACATGAGTCAAGTGCACCCAAGAGCAAAGGGTAAATGCGACAGGACACAGTTAGTGAAAGACCCACAAAGCCCAAAATAACACTCCAAATAAAACAGCATTCATCTTACACCACAACATGAACCTGCGATACCCTACTTCTACTTTTGGCTTTCACATGCATAGCCATGCTAAAAATCATCCCTCCTGCAACAGTAATATCATCTTTGGAAATATATTCATTCCCTTGGCAATTATTTAAAGGGAAGGCTAAAAGCAGCCGGATGGAAGAAATGGGACGGACTGTCGGGTCCGGACTGACAAAATCAGTTGATGGCGTCTTCCGCCTCATGCCACATGAAACCCAAGAAAGACACAAGAGCAAGTTAGATGCAAGTGTTAAGCAATAACAACAAGTCTGGCTGCTGGAAACGTGGCTTTAAGAGAATGCACACCTAGCAATAATTTCTACAGAATTAAACCTACTAGATCCTTCCCTGTGCGTACAAACAAACTCATGATTACTTCCATAGTATGTCATCATAATTAAAGTACACCTGCGGAGGTGCTACTGTTTACATCTCAGTTATTTTTTTTTGTATTTACATGTGGAATGATTTATCCAGTTCTATGTATCATCCAGTTCTATGTAGAACTGGATGTATATCCAGCTCTATACATGCATACCAGTTCAATCCAGTGGAATTTAACTTGCAGATTTCTGTGTGCATATGTATACATATCCATTGCTCTGGAGTCGTTGTACTTGCTTATAGCGTCAGCCGGTCTTTTTGTATAGGCCGTGCATAATTAAATTTTATTTATACATGCATACTAATTTACCGGCATCACAGACTTTCTGCCTCCAGCAATGATGACTCCAGTGGAATATTTTTCCATGATTGAAACAAGTAAAATTTGAGGAGAAAGTTGGAGGAGAAAATCATTGTACCAAAAAATGTTAAAATTTTCAGGGAAAATTCATTCGGGATTTTCTAGCGAGTTCAGACGCCATCTTGGCTTCAAAGGGGGAAACTGAGGACGGGGTTGTTCCTCCATGAACTTGACGCCGCTTTCATGTTTCCATTTGGTTCCATTGCAGATACATACGGCATAGGAGTAGGAGCAGCAGGAGTCAGTGGAGAAGAAGAAGCTATGAAGAGTTATTAAAGGAAGAAGAAGAAAGAAAGAAAGAAGAAGCATATTATAAAGTGGACGTTGGTAATAAAAAGAGCTGAAAGCGGACTTGAAAAAAAGTGACAATTAAGTCATGTTGGCAGAATTTGCAAGTGTACATAGATAGAGTGAATATTTGAGAGTGAATGTTGACTGGAAGTGGACAGGACAAGAGTGGGATTTGTTGATTTTTTCCAAGTTGATAAGTCAGACGAGCTGGTGGAAAGCTGTATCATATATACATATATATATTATATTTAATAAAATCATCAGCATCATCATTTCTGTGGCAGTTGTGAGGGTTGTTGTTGCTATTTAGTTCTCTGTCTGTCGCGTCTATTACACTCAAAGGTGGAGGAACTATTGAAAAAAAAACACGCCGAGTTGCATCGCCTGTTACTAATTGGAGCAGAAGAAGTAGAAGATCATCATCATTTGTACACAGGACAGGACTGGATGAGGACAAGGAAGCTAGAAAAAGAAGAAGCATACTGAGAGTGAGTGTGGAGTTACTGACTGATAATAATAATAATAATGAGCAAGCAAATGATGTTTCTGCTGATTCTGCAAATTTTTAGATGTGGGTGATGATTCTAATAAGTGGAATTTGATTATTTGCAGAAAGGAGGAAAGCAGCAAAGTTCTGTGTTGGATTTGCATGTGAATATCATCATCAACGGAGGACAGTTTGAGTTTTTCAACAGGACCTTAAATTAATATTGTTTTAAATGAGACACTTGCTGCTGGTTGTTAGAGAGTTAAAAAAGAAAATCAAGAAGTGCCGTATTGTGCCTGTTGATGATTGTTGTATGTGAGAGTGAGTGTGTGTGAGAGAGAGAAAGAAAGACATTGTACAAAATAGGATGGTGGCAGTGTGAGTGCTATATAATTTTTTTCTTCACATAGTCAGTCATATCTGCGTTCAAACACTATCCTTTACCTGAAGAGAAGAGGATTTATTCAAAGTATTCTTTATGAAAATCACGACCGCCGGCCAACGGACCATCATCATTGTCAAGTCATAAGAAACGGCAAGCTCTCAGACTTTTTCAGTCAGTCGAAGAAGAAAGACGCGGAAAGACGATAACTCGCGACAACAAGAGATTATAGCGAGAGAGAATACAATACACTACTACTACGTACTACTTGAAGAAGAAGAAAAAGCTATATATTAAGTGACAAAATAGTTACTGTTATTAATTGTAGTTTAGCTAGATATTATTACAATAGTTATTAATTATCTGCAAAGAAACTCTTTGAAGCTCGACTGTACAAAGAGACGCTACTCGTCAGAACATTTTTAATCTTCTTGAGAGAGAAAGGAAAGTGTTAGTGAGAAGTGAGAAGAAGGGTGAAGTAGATTAAGAATGTCGGCGCTTGACGTAGTATCTCAGGAAAATAACCATTTAAATTCCCCCAATCGCGGGGGAACGACCCTGCATCATAATAGTCCGGTGACAATGACCAATATGTCCAACAAGAATGGTGGTGATGGTGGGACCCCAGGACAGCAAGGTGAAGACTGGAAGAAGGCCCTCAAGGTCCCGCCTAAGGACCGCCGAGTCAGAACTTCCGATGTGACCGACTGTGAAGGGAAAGAATTCGAAGACTTTTGTCTCAAACGAGAACTCCTCATGGGCATCTTTGAAATGGGCTGGGAGAAGCCGTCTCCTATTCAAGAAGCATCTATTCCGATGGCACTCTCCGGTCGAGACATCCTGGCAAGAGCTAAAAATGGTACTGGCAAGACTGGAGCTTACACGATTCCTATCCTGGAAAGGGTCGACCCTGATCTTGACGCTATACAAGGTACTCCACGCTTTTATTTTCACTCTTTCGTATGATATTACATTTTCTGAACGCATTATGATGATACTATGGATTCCCCCACGTTCTCGTATGGTGGACGATACATCCGATTCTGATCCTTTTCTGTCTCTCTCTCTCTCTTCTTGACTTAAACTAGCTGTTAGTGCCAGCCAGGAAGATTTTCCTCAGCTTGAACTAATTGTCATTCATCTGTTCTTTTTTCAGCTTTGATTGTTGTTCCGACAAGAGAGCTGGCTCTCCAGATAAGCCAGATTTGCACGGATATTTCGAAGCATTTGAAATTAAAAGTTATGGTAACGACAGGAGGAACAGGACTCAAGGACGATATTATCCGAGTCTACCAGAAAGGTACGCATTTAAAGTTTTTTTTCTCCATATGTAGTGCTGACGGAATGACAGTTACGTGGGTCACAAAGTACGAAATATTATTTGCCCATAAGAATATTTGCCGATCCAAATAATTTACTTATGGCAAGTGTGTGAAATTCATGCAACTGAGTATCACTTGTGTTGTGCTCATTTCGTAAATTTCGCATGAAGTGCCCCGATGATTTTTTTGAATAAAATATGAAGGCTGTCTTAATTCAAATGTTTGTTGTAGAAGCTTCATTCAAATGATTGTCTGTTAATGAGAGAGGAGAATGAAAATTAATGGAAACGAATTTGTTTATAGTTCACGTGATAATTGCGACCCCCGGTAGGATCATTGACCTAATGGAGAAGAATGTGTGTAAGATGGACGAATGCAAGATGCTTGTTTTGGACGAAGCAGACAAGTTGCTTTCACAAGACTTCAATAGGATGCTCGATAAGCTCATCTCATTCCTTCCAAAAAAGAGACAAATACTTCTGTATAGCGCCACTTTTCCTATCACCGTCGAAAGTTTTATGGTACGTTGCCCTATGTCCATCATTATGCATTCCCTCCCTCCCTAGTTAGAAGTATACATTGCCCTTTGTCAGTCCATGGTGCATATTAAATGTGCCTGCCTAGTAAATGAAACTCCTGGTTTGTGATGACACGCGTGAGAAGCCAGTGGGCTCTAGTGCCCACGTGTTGGTGAATAGGAATGTTAATGATAATAATGTTTGTTTTTTTTGTAAAACTTACTTTCTGCAGAAGAAGCATGCTATTGACCCGCACAAGATAAACTTGATGGACGAATTGACGCTTAAGGGTGTCACACAGTACTATGCCTTCGTGCAGGAGAGACAAAAGGTTCATTGTTTAAATACCCTGTTTTCCAAACTGGATATCAACCAGTCCATTATCTTCTGCAACTCGACGCAACGGGTAGAGTTATTGGCAAAGAAAATCACGGAACTGGGTTATGCTTGCTACTTCATTCATGCCAAGATGAATCAGGCGGATCGTAATCGTGTCTTTCACGACTTCCGCAAGGGTCATTGCCGGAACTTGGTCTGCTCAGGTGGGTGAAGATCCTGTAGCTCCTCTCAGTCTCATTATTATCATACAGCTTGCCTTTTGAATGGATACGGGATGAAATGCTAATGCTCCTCCTCTGTGTCCTATGCAGATCTTTTTACCAGAGGTATCGACATTCAAGCAGTGAATGTTGTGATAAATTTTGACTTCCCCAAAATGTCTGAGACGTACTTGCACAGAATCGGTCGGTCCGGTCGATTTGGTCATTTGGGTATCGCCATCAATCTAATCACCTATGAGGACCGATACAACCTGCAGAAGATAGAAGTAGAGCTCGGAACAGAAATCAAGCCCATCCCCAAGGCAAGTCCTCTTTACTTTGTTTTGCATCATCTTCTCTTCAGCTCTTGTTGTCATATCTTAACATGAGTCTACCTAAATAGTATTCAAAGTATTTTATTATGAATTAGTTTGCTAATGATGGTGATGTTATCTGTCTGTGTGCAGGAAATCGACAAAGCCTTGTACGTGGCAACTTTCCATCAGGACGAAAAGGACGAGAATGACCGGTCCTAGTTTGTCGTCCGTATCAGCGCAACTATTATTATCAGTGCGAAAAAAAAGAAGCAACCTGAATACGAGAAAGAATTGAATACTTTTTGTATGTTGAACACAGAGAAAGAGAGAGAGAGAGAATGATGAATAGTTGAGCGTGAGAATTATTATTATTATCATCATCAAACTCAAATTCAGTTGTGAATGAACCGATCCGTTTTTCAGGCGTAAATTTTCACAGTTTCGGAATATGGAAATAATTCACTGGGATTCATTATTTATTATTATTATTAGTAATTATCATTCAGTCATCAATATTAATCGATTTTGAAGTTTTGTTTTGAAAATCCAAACCGTTTTCCCCCCGTAAAAAAATTCGTATCTAAATTCCATTTCAAATTTCAAATCCGTCGTCTAAATTCAAAATTTGAACAAGAAATAAAAATTGGCTTTATCAATTGGCAAATCCGCGCTGTCCTCAGTTGCCTCATTTTCCTTATCATCACCTTCATCCACAGCACCATCATTTAATCTAGTCATCTTTTCATTAAGACATTTCGTTAAGGCCACACTGAAGTACTCCGACTTAAGTACGTTGGTAGAAAATTCAATTAAAGTCATAAGCAAAGTCGGACTTGATTTCACAAAATTCTTTATTATTTCACTATAATTCACACCGCCAACATAAAAATCAGATGAAACAACGAGATAATATGCTTTCAAATATATTATGTTATAGACTTTCGCTAACATCTACTCAACTAAATTAACAGAGTTTGCGTACTGAAAACTTTGAATTTGATGAAGAATCTTCCCTCATTATACATTAAAGAATCAATTGCTTGGCAGCCTTCTCTGACGTCTCCATAACGACTCAGATGAAACAATTCAATCTCTGTGAGGATTATTACCAACTTAAATCATTGTACACACAATCATCTCATCACACATTATTCAGCTATCAATTCGGCTTTCATTAAGCTGTTGATGATACGGCAAGTTTCTTCAAATGGTCCATAAAAACTTGAAGACTGACATCATCCGTGAGAACGGGAGCACCACCCTCCTGTATATTCATAAAAATTGACATATTAATTACACTCGGAGATGACGGTGGGACGACGACAATGATAACAAACATGAGAGAGTAACAATGAGCTACTTTGTTTTCAGTATTATGCACAACAATGGACCCTGCACCACACTGAAATGTGACTGTAGTAAAAATAGATTCCTTCTTGTTACAATTGTTCACCATAGATTCCTGCCAAGCTTTTTTCAAGCTACTCATAATAATAATGTTAAATATACAGAGAAGAGGATTTTTGTTAGTGCACGCATTGCAGACTTTTAGTTCGCGCATTCTAGAGGATTTGTTAGTGCACACGCTAGTATTAGAAGCAGCTGAGTCAATCGAGTGTTTAGTAGAAGCTTAATAAGTGTCCCAAAATGTGGCTTAGTGATACAACACAACGTGTTCAAGTTCAAAGCAATCACTTGTAGTCATTAGTAGACAATTTCTCGCGATAAAAAGCACACACACAAATGACATTAGTAAAGCTTGAAGGGAAGCACACACAAAAGAGAGACACAGAGTATATAGAACAACAACACAAATTATTAAATCTGATGAGACTACCGCTGATGAATGTGGCGTAGGCATCGACTTCAATACGGAAACAACGTAAGACACAATGAATGTGTGGGCAACCCAACGAGTAGTAGTAGTAGTGGGAGGGGAGCGAGGTTTGGAAACAATTCAAAAAAACATGCAATAATTTAATTAAGTGACACACGAGAATTATGTGATTCAAATTCCAAAAGTGACATCAATCAAATGAATAATCGTCAAATCGTCCCCCTTGTCTAATATTTAATCATGCGGGATCCATGTGATTCAACTCTAAATTTCGCCTGCATTCTTTTTTTTACTCCAAAAGGCAAATCTAATTTCTATAGCAATAAACTCTTGTAAAAACATGCAATTAAAAAAACTCTCGGATCTACCACGAACGCACATATAATTATAGGAATCGCCCAATGGTTTGTAATAATTGAACCCCTTGAAAACAAATAATAACTGTGTCTCATGAAGAATATTAAGAAAAGAACTTACCCCTCCGTAGGCATACATATTGTTATGAGTCTGTGAGGGATTCACTTTGGATAAGAGGAACCGAGCCTGAAATCAAACATGAATGTTTACTATTTCGTCTTCTCATAATGCAATCCCCCCACATTTAAAAAAAAGGCTAACTCACTTGGGATCCTCCTTGCTCAGTATCGATGTATCGTGGCATTGGAAATCTAGATTGAAGGATCTCTTGAGCATCGGTCATGGGTGCTTCCAACAACTGACGGAAATTATCGTACTCGGGCAGCTGATGATAACCTGCAGCTCTCCACTGAGCGATTGTCTACAAAATTAATAAAAAAAATCAACATGCTGATGAAAAAGACATTAATGCAGAATAAGATCTCGATGGAGCGAGGTGACTTACTTCTCCATGGAAAATGACAAGTTGAAAGAAGGTATCCATTAGAAGAATTCTATCCGCCTGAATGCTGGAAGTGTCAAGCAAGACGGGTTCAGGTGGCCCATTGAAGCTATAACTGTACAGTAGAGGTTGTACCATGATCAACGACTGTGTTAAGTCTTCACGGTTCAGCATATGCCTGCACAGAGAGAGAATGCAATAATTAGTATTGGCAACGACGATTGCAATTACAATAGTAACTGTTGTGCTATTATGGGCAAAGGTATACCGATAGAATGAAGTCTCATCGGGTGAGTTGTTAAAAACTTGCAAAAATTGGGATCTTCTCAAATGGAACATGAACTGTGGGTACAAGCTAAAGTTTTCGGCCAGCCTAAAACTGTTAGGATCATCCTTATTGTACTCTCCAAACTTCTGGCATAATCTGATTAGCATTCTATCCACCCAACGTAGCACATCCGAGCCGTCATCTGATTCAGCTCGGAAGACGGCGAGACGAGCCATCAAGATGGCTGATGCTTCTTGATCAAACCCTGCACTGATGTGGTACAAGTTTGCAGTCGCATCTGCCCAGCTGCCATGTGAAAAATAAATTGAATTATTACCATAAAAGTTAGATATATCCTCATGGAAGACAAATTAAAATATCAACGTACTTTCTGGCTACAGTGACTACACGCACACGTTGCTGCCCGCTTGAATGTTGATACTGAGTTATAAACTGAATGCATCCACGGCCACCTTGAGGTATCGGAGCTCCGTGCTACCAAAATACACATCACAATGTTTTATAACAACAAAAGAAAAGTTGAGAGAGAAAGAGTGAGACATGGAAAGATGCTTACTTGATTCACAATTTCAAAGAATATGGAGGTTGTGGTTGCTGGGGATAACGTGCAGAATTTCCACTGACATGTCCCACCCATTCCCATTTCAGTATCTGCAACGCATCCACTCTTCACTCCCAGGGACACACAAGGTCCTATTGCACCGCTAACTTTCAGCTCTCTAGAAGTTTTAACTTCCAAAGTTGCATTGAAAGCCATTCGAAGCTCTCCCTTCTCACTTCTTGAAAAGACACGCTGATAGGTCTGCTTGAACAGAGATGAGTTGAAAGAATCTCCCAAGACAATATGGCCCCTGTGAAATTCGATAATTATTAGATCTCTTCAAGCCACCATCTCCCTCCTATAAAATAAACAGTATCACTTGAAATTTACCCCGTCATATTCGGACAAAACTTCATTTCCATCAAGCCCGTCTGATCCAAGGCGCAAGAGTAAATATCCACGGCATGGCCATTAGCAGCAGCTCGAACTCCAAGGGCTTCGTAGTGCTTGATTGCCTTCTTCATGTACTTTGCATTGTCCTTTTCGATGTCATGATGGGATCGAATCGGGTTTTTTAGGTCGTCATTCACAACCTGACCAGGTCCTTGAGAGCAAGGTCCACCAACAAAGAGCATGATTCGCCCTCCATTGCCCGGATACAAGTTCTGCAAAAATTTTTACATTTTAATGAGTGATATGACGCACAGAGTTGTGGCGAAATAAATTGTATGAAATTCTCTACCTCGAGCAAGCCAACAGCAATGGACAGAGCAACACCAGTAGATCTCAGACTTCTCTTCCCTTGAGGCACACCCCATGGATCCCTTTGCAGCTCCCCGATCAAATCAGTCAAGTACATATCCACATTGGACAATGGCTGAATGAAACGATTAGTAGGACCCTGAGGTCTCGCTTGAGCCGGTGCACCCGGAGGAGCGCCTTGAACCGGAGCTCCAGCAGGGGCTTGACGAGTAAGGCCTAACATCTCTTGCAGCTGCTTTGCATTAACATCTTTAGTTCCTCGAAATACAAAGCTCTTGGCGCACCCATCACAGCCCAATTCATGAACCGCCACCATTTTCCCAAAAGTAATCAGCCCAACGGACGAATTCGGAGGAAGCAATGACAAGGAGAGTTGAATTGATTCCTTCAAAGCAGACAGCTCTTCTTCATCCATGCACATGTCTACAACAAAGAGGAAGATCGGCGGCGGGACAAAGGCTCGAGTTATAGTGTACTCGATAGTGGAGAACTGCGGGATTAGCTCCGCCGGTTGACACTGCTCCGTCATCATGCTATACTGAGGTGGAAATGGGTTCCGCTGGAAGCAGAAATTGCACACCCAGAACTTGGCTCTATAATCAACTTGGCATAATGGATTCAGAATAGCCCTGCAGTTGCCTCTTGTGCACAAAACTGGATCGTATTGAATAGGTGGTAAATCTGTCGACATCATCATCAAAACAAACAAACCCCTTGAGTTACAGACTTTACACATGTATGAGAGCGTCTACTCTCTTCCTCATTATGTCTCTCAAAGTCTCTGACGTACCAGTTCGCTCTTTTAGAGGACTAAACAGACATCCTAATGGAACTACAAGCCTCGTGGCTTCCAGTTTTGATGAGGGCCACACATTCCAGCTCAACCGAATCCCATCCCGGTCTTCTTGCTGCTGAATAAACTCAGCGTACGTAGCCATCTCCTTGTGGAATTAAACTGCAGAAATAAAACCAACAAGTTCAATGCTAGCTAGCTAGTTGACCTTGCAAGATAAAATAATTGATTTGATGAGACATGACAGGGCTTACGTGACTACGACCACTTTTCAATGTTTCGCAATCCGACCGACTTCTTTATATAATGTCACCAGAAAATTTGGGACTCCAGCACAATAAAGTTTTTGGCAAAATAGTTTCACTTAGCCATAAATTTTGATCCCGGCTGGGGGATTTAACTCGAATTTTGCAGAAGGACCGATGACCGACCCATCAACCGATCGACTTCACTGCTCCAGTCTGACTCAAATGTGGAAGAATTTCTTTCACTCTTTCTTGGTTGACGTGTCAGTTCGGCAGAATGAGGAGGAGACTGAGGAGGAGACTGC
>JAQIWI010001496.1:0-16122 GCA_034698825.1 Deuterosminthurus bicinctus | reverse complement strand
AATTACAAATAAAAATAAAAACACTGATGAAAAGCCAACATTGTCTCAAAGGGGAATTGCTTTCGAGGACTGAGGAGCAGGCAGGCAAGCGCCTCGTCTTTTATGACAATTTTTTACCTTCTGTCGGAATGTTTTTATTTTAAAAAAGCGGTATCCATGAGATTTCTCAATGCTTTTCCTAAAATTCATTATATAATTACTGTGACTGCTCCTTCCAGTTCAAACCAAACGTTACTACTCCGGTCGCTACATCCAACACTCCAACTCTTATGTTCAGAACTGAGCACCGACGAGCTAATGAAAGAATCACCAGCAAACTACATCCGCCTAAAAACTCTCTTGCAATTGCTCAACAAGCAATCCGTTGCATCGATATCCCAAAAAATCAGCTCAGGCGCACTTTGTTCAGGCACCCCAAACTGGAAAAAATCTTCAGAAAAACTTTAATTCAAACAACATCCGATGGAACTATTGCATTCGTAGCGGACCTCATGATATCTGGTAGACTTGAAGAACACCCCGAACTTTAATTCCTTAACAATATTTCATTTGCCGATATAAGTCTTTTTCTGTTACACGCTTAAAACTCCTGAACCGCTCATCCGGTGCCTACTACAACTTCAAATTCCGTGTTGAACCAAAAATCAAAGTGCCATTTCACTATTTGCGTGGTTTCGCAGCCAATATCTCCTAGACTATATGGCCTTTGTTCACGTAGGATAGCTCATTCAAAAGATAAGGAGATTTTGTTTATTGGCTGTTTGACCACTACACCTTTAAAATCCGCGTTAAAACAGAAAAGGTGCCACTACTTTTAGCGCAGTATGGTCGTACCAGTCAATAGCTATGCATTTTTGTTTGCCCGTCCATTAACTACGTGGAATATGTCGATGCCACATCCTCTCCACATCCAGTTAGTATAAAAAGCATGTCAGGGAGGCGGTTGGGGCTCTCTATCATCTGTTCTAGTTTGGGCTCACAGTTAAGTAACTCCAAACACTCATCGCACTCCGATGTGGGACCTTTCTCCCGTGGGAGGAAGTAACAATACCATCCTATCCCCTCTGCCCGACCCCTGGAACTGTGAAATGATGCCGCCACCGACTCTCAGCATTACCGTATTAAGATCCCACAAATAATGAGACAGGGCAAGGGTAGAACATGGGAATCGATCAAAGCCCACAGCACCACCTACGGCCGGGGTCTAATGAGGTATGGATTTCTGTATGTCTCTCTTGCTTCGGGCGGCAAGAGAGCAGTGTTGTCTAGTACCACCACTTTGCTAGTTCTACTACACCTCGTAGTAGATAGTACCTAGTACTTACTAGTACCTTACGAGTAAAAGAAATAGTACGAAGTAATACTTCTACTAGATTAAAACTGCTATATTAAGTCCGCTCGATTTTGCTAGTACGAGTCCGTAGTTCATTCTATGTTGTACTAGTCACTAGTAATCGTTGAAGTACCAGTCGACTGCGGGCGAAATTATTAAATATTTTGGGTAGCCCTTTAGGTCATCTTTTGAATGCAGAGGCACGTTCTCTGAACTCTTAGCTTTCGAAAGGTGTGCTCCACAAGTCTCTGCGGTCATTATTTTATAATAATAATATTTATTCAGCCGATACAACTTATCATTTTTACAGCATATCATGAATATTATCATTTCCGTTTTACATCCAATACACAAACTTAGACAATTAAAATATTACACCAATTACTTGAGTGAATCTGCCTCCGCCATTTAGGTAACGGGACCGTCATAGAGCGGTCCAGGGAAACCCCACCATCCCCTTAGACTCCGACGTCAAAGTGCACCTTCTCCTCCCGGGCTTGACACAGCTGCTACTTCCCTTTGGCCAAGTAACCAGACGCAGTCCTGCTGGCTGGCTTGCTCCAATGGCGAGGGGTCCTCACGAGGGGGCGTTTACGGCAACGGTACAGGCTCCTTCCCAGGTAGTGTCCATCTTCGTCGTACAGTGGGGATGTTGACCATCCCTGCATCCCTCTACACCCGAGCGACACAACATTCACTCACTTCGTCCAGATTTTGGTCGCCTACAATCGAGTCCGGAAATCGAACCCTCAATGTGGCCTGTTCAACGAAGGCTCTAGCTCCTTGACCACGGTGACTCGTCTGGTCATTATTTTAGAAGAAACAGGCGATCAAACTTTTCAAAATGGCCCAAAAACGCTCATAAAACACTTGTTAGAATGGAAATTTTTTCGGCGAATTAGCACATGTCAGCCAATTGTTGACCGATTTTGATGATTGTTTGACCAAACAAGACAGTTTAAGCATTGGTACCCAACATGTCTGTAGCTCTTAAACTCTTGAAGTTATTCAAGTTTAAAAGTGTGAAGTCTCCTATGGCACACCCTGTACATACTGTTCACGACAGTAACAAGCTTGCAACAATCCTTAGCTAAGCGATTTCAAACTTCTTATTTATCAACATTTTCCCTTCGTACTCTGAGCACGCTAGTATGTACTAGACCACGCTGCAAGAGAGTAATCTTTTGCGGGAAAAAATAGGCGTGGCCGGGGCAAGTGTAGGTGAACAGTTGCTATACAAAAGAAAAAGTCCACGTAGGTCTAAACAATACAACTGATATATCTTCTATCACGCAGTAGCTAGCTAAACCAAATTATTAAAGAAACTAGAGCACAGCTTCTTGTTTACACTACTGCGGACGTTCGCCCCACCCTGTGTCCGTCAGTGTACAAGGGTGTTGAGTGGACCAAGTCAAGAATTCCTGTGACAAAAGTAAGGGCCCACTTCGATTTTTTGCCATTTCCTTCCCACAACGGAAGTACATTTCCACTACAGCAACTTAATTAAGCCCTTCAGACCATGCTCAGTGGCGAAAGGTAGGCTGGATACTCGAGGAAAAAATTAATGAAGAAACAACAACCTTGTGTCAGATGACGACCATAAGAATTTCAAAGAATTGTAAGTGTTTTTGAAAAAAAACAGGGCCTTTATTTAACAGATTAAATTTACTTTTAGAAACTCCTCTTTCTGATAGTAGTTATTGCACCTACTGCCAGAAAAATAACTGTAAAGCAGCATCACAATGAAGACCTTCTTCACTCCATGAAAGTTTCCCAAAGCTGAATTCTGTTATATATGCTAAAATCTTTGACTACTTTTCAGATTAAATTTCTACGCCGGAATGCTCCTGTGACCACATCAAATGATGGCATCTGAATTTTGACAAACTATGCTAGTTTTCTTATTTCATCTGTCAGCAGAGGATGAATCCAATGTTCGTGGCTGATCCTGCTGAACTTCATCGTGCTAAATAGTAAATAATCCAAATAAATTAAGCATTATGGCTTTAAATGTCGTGTTTTCACCACCCTCCTAATTGTAGGCTGTCATCAATCAATAAAATCAGATCCCGATCGATCACTGGAACACGACCACCGACAAGCGTAGGTATCTTCATAATACCTGTCAGCTTACAAAGCATCACAGGATTTACTCCCAAAATCTGCCTCTCCTTCTCTTCCTGACAGTAGCAACTGCAAAACAGGCTGTCAAACCACGTTGTGATACAGCATCACGACAATAACAATCTTCATTCCTTCACAAATTTTTCTATCTGCCACCTGCTACATATGCGTCATCTGGATTCTCTCGATTTTTATGCATAACTCCACCGGTAAGTTCCTTAGCCTTCATTTCACTTTCTAAAATCTTGATCTGCTTGTAACAGGTCACTTTTGTTCTTTCAGCCGATCTACGGGTTAGGTTAATCACCCTATCGATGCCAGTTTACAAATTCTGGATCAATTGATGCGACGAAACTCTGACTGGTCCTGCTGATTGTCAGCGTAAGCAAAAGTAAAAAAATCTAATAAAATAAAACATGATTATTCTGTACTTACTTGATGAATGTCGGGTTTCCTACACCATTCGTATTCTAGGCCGTCATCAATCAATAAAATCAGATCCCGATCGATCGTTGGAACCAACACCACGGTCAAGCGGAGGTATCTTCATAATCTCCGTCAGCTTACAAAGCATCACAGGATTTACTCCCAAAATCTGCCTCTCATTCTCTTCCTGACAGTAGCAACTGCAAAACAGGCTGTCAAACCACGTTGTGATACAGCATCACGACAATAACAATCTTCATTCCTTCACAAATTTTTCTATCTGCCACCTGCTACATATGCGTCATCTGGATTCTCTCGATTTTTATGCATAACTCCACCGGTAAGTTCCTTAGCCTTCATTTCACTTTCTAAAATCTTGATCTGCTTGTAACAGGTCACTTTTGTTCTTTCAGCCGATCTACGGGTTAGGTTAATCACCCTATCGATGCCAGTTTACAAATTCTGGATCAATTGATGCGACGAAACTCTGACTGGTCCTGCTGATTGTCAGCGTAAGCAAAAGTAAAAAATCTAATAAAATGAAACATGATTATTCTGTACTTACTTGATGAATGTCGGGTTTCCTACACAATTCGTATTCTAGGCCGTCATCAATCAATAAAATCAGATCCCGATCGATCGTTGGAACCAACACCACGGACAAGCGTAGGTATCTTCATAATCTCCGTCAGCTTACAAAGCATCACAGGATTTACTCCCAACATCTGCCTCTCCTTCTCTTCCTGACAGTAGCAAGTGCAAAAAAGGCTGCCAAACCACGTGGTGATACAGCATCACGACAATAACAATCTTCATTCCTTCACAGTTTTGCCTATCTGCCACCTGCTACATATGCGTCATCTGTATTCTCTCGTATTTTATGCATAACTCCACCGGTAGGTTTCTTAGCCTTCATTTCACTTTCTGAAATCTTGATCTGCTTGTAACAGGCCACTTTTGTCCTTTCAGCTGATCTACGGGGTATGTTTATCACCCTATCGATGTCAGTTTACGACTTATGAATAAGTTGATGCGACTAAACTCTCTGACTGGTCCTGCTGATTGTCAGGGTAAGCAAAATTAAAAATCGCAATAGTTTTGTACTAACTTTTTGAATGTTGTGTTTTCTGCACCCATCTAATTCTAGACGGTCTGTAATACATGAAATCTGATCCAGTTTAACTTCTACATCCACGGCTATCTTCGGTACCTTAGAAACCTCCCTGACCTGACCACTAATCGAAGATTTGGCAGAGACTTGAGGCTTCAATTTGTTGTTTCAATCTTGTTTTGGAATCTCCGCATCCTGCTGGTCCTGACAGCAGCGATTGGCACTGCACAAAAATCGCTGTGAAACAACAGCACACCTTTGACACTCTTCATTCTTGTTTTAATGTATCTCATCGGTTGCATTTGTGTCACTTTGAATTCTTAAATCGATTTTCAATTTGCTCCGCCTGTACGCGAAAGTTCCTCAGACTTCATTTTAGTTTATGGACCCTGGATCTTTTGTTGAGGTGAGTCTTTATGTTCTCACCCTGATTATCTTTATTATTCAGAGTTCAAGATGGAAGAAAGCCTCTTAAAGATTTGACTTTTTGTGTATTTTTTGTGCTCTTACAGTGATGATATTAATGTTCCAAACCTTTGACAATTGACGTCCATTTCTGCTTTGTGTTTTTCCTCAGCAACAACCAGTTTGCCTCCTTAGATCAGCTGAGATCCAACGTAAGACGGCGTTATAATTGTTCCACAGAAGGAAAATAAGGGCAAACAATTCGTGCAATTACTTACCCATTGAGTTCTGATGGATTCATTTGCTTAACAGTACAAAATCACCAAAATCTAAAATGATGAGAGTAACCATTGTTAAAATCAGATAGATTTCCGTCTACCAAACACTTTGGAAGAAAAAGATCGAGTGTTATTACTTTGAAAAATACCTCTAGAAAAAAAACTTGAAAAAGCATATTAAATTTCGGGGAAAGCTTTCTCTATTTTACAAGCTTGTGACATATTTGAGGGGTACAACATGATCAACACCATGCACACGTAAGACGGGCCTAATGTGGTAACTTACCATGAAAAGTTAGTGCGCATGGTCAGTGGCTCTCGAGATATACAAGAAAAAACTCTGGAAACTAAAATTGGAGTTTTTCTTATAACATTTAACATGAAAATTTTATTATTCTGGAAACTTGTGAACATCAAACTTTTTATCCATTTGGAAGTCTTTTGCCATTGGTTCGGAATAAGCAAAGAGTCTGGCTTTTCTTCGTTTTTTTGCTGCGTCCATTCTCTAAAAATTAAATTAATTAATTAATAACTGAAGACGATGAATCTAAACGTAAACAAATAATGCAAAAAAAACCTAAATAAATATATAAAATTAAAACTAAATTAAAAACTTTTACATTTAAATAAATAAAATAAAATAAAGAAATATAAAATTCAATTTCAAAAAATACAAATAAATTAATGAAACAAATAAATTAAATTAAATTAACAAAATAAAATTAAATGAACAAACTTAAAATCCAATTATCAAAAATTAAAATAATATATACACTAAATTAAACAAAAAAAATTAAAATCAAATTAAAAAAAATTAAAATCAAATTAAAAAAAATTAACCTTACAAAAATTAATCCAATTTACCTCACATGAATTAAATGAAATTAAGTTTTAATAAACTAGAAAAATTCAAACAAAAAATAAAATTTAAAAGAAAAATGAAAAAAATCAAATAAAAATGGACTTAATAAGTAAAACTACAAAATAGAAACTTGCTTAATTTAAATAAATCAAATTGAAGGAAAAATTGATACAACAAAAATGAATCTAACTGGAATTATAAAAATAAATCTAATAAAATTAAAATTATTAAAATAAATTAAATTAAAATTATTAAAATAAATTAAATTAAAATTATAAAAACATTTTATTAAAATTATAAAAATAAAGATAATTAAAAATATAAAAATAAAAATAATTAAAATTTTAAAAAAGAAGATAATTAAAATTATAAAAATAAAGATACTTAAAATTATAAAAGTAAAGATAAATAAAATTATATAAATAAAAATAACTAAAATTATAAAAATGAAGATAATTAAAATTATAAAAAAAAATATAATTAAAATTATTAAAATAAATATAATTAAAATTATAAAAATAAATATAATTAAAATTATAAAAATTAATATACTTAAAATTATAAACCTAAATTTAGTTTAAATTATAAAAATCAATATCATTAAAATTATAAAACTAAATTTTGTTTACATTATAAAAATAAATATAATTAAAATTCTAAAAATAAAGTTAATTAAAATTATTAAAATAAATATAATTAAAATTATAAAAATAAATATAATTAAAATTATAAAAATAAATATAATTAAAATTAGAAAAATTAATATAATTAAAATTATAAACCTAAATTTAGTTTAAATTATAAAAATCAATATAATTAAAATTATAAAACTAAATTTTGTTTACATTATAAAAACAAATATAATTAAAATTATAAAAATAAATATAATTAAAATTATAAAAAAAAATATAATTAAAATTATAAAAATAAATATAATTGAAAATATGAAAAAAATCTTTATTGAAATTCTAAAAGTAAAGATAATTAAAATTATAAATATAAAGATAATTAAAATTATAAAAATAAAGATAATTAAAATTATAAAAATAAAGATAATTAAAAATATAAAAATAAAAATAATTAAAATTTTAAAAATAAAGATAATTATAATTATAAAAATAAAGATACTTAAAATTATAAAAGTAAAGATAAATAAAATTATTTAAATAAAAATAACTAAAATTATAAAAATAAAGTTAATTATAATTATAAAAATAAAGATAATTAAAATTATAAAAAAAAGATACTTAAAATTATAAAAATAAAGATAATTAAAATTATAAAAAAAAAGATACTTAAAATTATAAAAGTAAAGAAAACTAAAATTATAAAAATGAAGATAATTGAAATTATAAAAATAAAGATAATTAAAATTATAAAAATAAAGATAATTAAAATTATAAAAATAAATATAATTAAAATTATAAAAATAAAGATTTTTAAAATTATAAAAGTAAAGGTAATTCAAATTATAAAAATAAAGATAATTGTAATTATAAAAATAAAGATAATTGCAATTATAAAAATAAAGATAATTGTAATTATAAAAATAAAGATAATTGTAATTATAAAAATAAAGATAATTGTAATTATAAAAATAAATATCATTGTAATTATAAAAATAGATATAATTAAAATTTATTAATTGAATCGACTTAAATAAAACCAAAGCGAAGGAAGGAATTTTGAAAATGAGATTTCCTTGTTGCATTAATTCTGAAAATTCCCTAAATGCGTCATTTGATATCTAGAAATTACCTAAGATAAATTCCATAAGAAAAAAGTTGATTTAGAGTTTTAACCGAAAGACCAAAAACTTTGCATGGGGGGCTCACTTTGATTCACAAATATTTAAGTTGAATTACATTTTCAAATTCGAGAATCCTAATTAAAAATGTCCACAAGGAATTACCTTTAGCGTGTTTCAATGTTGAATCTCAAAAGTTAACCCCTTTTTTATTTTTTTCTCACCAAAAGAAGCTTTCAAATGGTCAAAAATCAAAAGTTTATAGAATTATAAAATTTTCATGTGGGCTGTCTTACTCGAAATTTTATGCTAAATCCGATAGGATTAACTCCAATACCAGGTTCACTATACATGTGCATGATGTTCACCATTTCGTACCTCTTGAAGTTGTCACAAGCATTTCTCCTGAGTTGAAACGAGTACTAAGCAGACCATCAAGATCATTGCCGTGATTGTTTGTTTGATGCCTGTTACCCGTTTATGTGCAAGTATTAACCGACTTTTGCCTCATTTGCAGATTAAATCAACAGATTGGTGCATCAAAAATTCGCAATGCGTTTTTCGTTAACCGGACTTGTACGGAGCATCCATGTGCTAGCGTGGACGACTGCATTTCTGTAAATACAGTTTTATATTTATTTGCTAAAAAACAGTTTCACTGTTGTGTTGTATAAATAGGTTACTGGCACCTGTGTTTTGCCATCGCACACACCCTTCAGAGATTCCTACAGGACCGATGCTTTATGGAAAATGCCGACTTCTTTTCAACGAGATTAATCTCTTCCCAAAATCTCAAAGGCAGTTCATTGAATTGAAGAAAATTTGTGAAACAATCCCCGACAAGGCATATGCTGTTACAGCGATTGAAAAGTATAAATTATTATTCATCGGTAACGACGGTTATCTGACTGTAGTTTGCAAACTGAATGGAGCAGGCACACTTAAGAATCAGGAATTTTTTTTCGTACTCGGTGGAACCCTCGTCGCTGAACGTAACATGCAAATTTCACAATGTCACTTTGCGGAAGACTCCGAAGATACTGTGGATAAACTCTTACCAACTGGTAACGTCTTCCCAATTGGAATACTTTTGATATACAATCAAAAAGTATCTGTACTAGAAAACATTGACCTAGATAACATCGGAACCAGTGCAAACCCACGTTATAAGAAAGTAAAAATTACGTCCGGTGGAAAGATCATGGCCAATCTTCAAGACATGGTTATAGCAACAAGCTACTCACCGTACACAAAATGCAAGTACTTTGACCTTTTTTACAATGGGTTTACAGCGGGAGAGAAAACTGTAATACGTGATTATGGCCAAATTTATACTACCGATGTTGCTGTAAGTAGATGCCCAAATGAAGAGCAAGGAGCAAAACAATTTCATCCTTTTCAAATGTCAACTTTTGCTTATGCTAAGCGTACACCTGCTGAGGATAATGACTGCCGTAATGCCGCGTTTTTCTACATCGAAGAAACACAACCAATGCGCAAGAAGCCTAAAATTGACTTCACAACAACTCCTGGTCATGAATGTGAAATAACAACGGAAGATCCACTAATTGATTCGCACAATATTATAAGCAGTCCAATCACGTATGCAACCTTACTTCAAAATGCACTACAAATGGCCTCAGTATGTGACGAGGAAATGGATACAAGCCCAACAGAAATGCCTGCAGAAGGAAGTTCCGATCTCGAAAGTTCTGAAGACTCCGAGTCAGATGAGGAGAATTACATTGAAGGCCAGTAATTATTTTAAACACCCTATTTAATTCGGCTTACTTCTATTATGCTGTTTTTTTAAAAATCTAATCCACCCGTTAATTATGCTTTTTCTGTAGATGAAACATTTGAGTTTTCGAGCAAGCCAGCAGCAGTGTTTGAAGAGGAGATAGCTAATGCAAAGATGCACAACTGGCAAGATTGTGAGAGTTTTGAACCTAAGGAGCTCATTAATAAACTCAAACGCCCTCAAACCCAACTTCTTGACTGGGAAGACATAATGAATGTAAATACTTGCAACTGGTTTGAGTTCTTGGGTTGGGTTAAGCATAATACTACCGGCAAGTCTCCCAGATTCCGTTGTAAGATGTGCCACAAGCTTTACTCTCAAGGAATACTCATAGATCGCCCACGATCGAAATGGCTTACAAAAATTATCAAGACTGGCCAAGGGGTCAGAGGAAGATGTGCAAAAGCTGACAACAGAAAGCTGATTCGAAAACACTTGAACAACCCTCTCCACAAAATTTCTTTGATGTACATCCGTCTCATAGATGAAGGGCTTAGAGGTGATGAATTGATGGAGAGGCTGAAGGAGAAGGGTGGTGAATATCAAGTATTTCTTGAGGCTACAGAAAACCTATTTTCTGCAACTTTCCAAGCTGTACGCCTGGACATCACCTTTTTCAAGTTCAACATATTACGGGAACTATTGGAACACTATGGAATCAAAATAGGTCATCTGTACGCGAATCCAAGCGGAATGAAACTAATTACCATGTCAATATCTGATACTCTACATCAAAATTACATCTTTTACTTAAAACAAAGTCTGCCAAAGTTTTCGTTGCTCGTTGATTTATCGACAGACATTGCAGCGATGCCTGCTGCTGCATTCGTCTTCCAAACTTTGGATAGCAAAGGAAAACTGGAAATGTCTTTGTATAAAGTTTTGCATCTAACCGGTGAAACTGCGGACGAAATCTACGAGTCATTCCTCCGACAAATTCGGCTCGACGGGCTTGAAGATTATCTAATACAAAAACTGGTTGGTTTTGCGAGCGATTCTGGTAGCAATGTTTTAAAATTCCGACAAAAATTACAACTTATTGTCGATCACCAGCTGATTAAGACAGCCTGTCATGCTCATCGGTTGGAAAACGCGCACAAGGCAGCGTGGAAAACAGAACCTTACCTCCTGCACGTCGACCATGTAGTAAATGATATCCATCGCATATTTCACCGTTCAGCAAAAAAGAAGCAGATTCTCATTATGCAGCAGCGAATTCTCGGTGATTCTTATTTTGATGTCAAGCGATATCACCGTATTCGTTGGGTAGCAAGCAAAAAACGAGCGCTAGAATCTCTTCTTTTGCATTGGAAGACCATTATTTCTGCACTTGATGAAATTTCAAAGGATAAAACTTTTGAAAAAAACCAACAAGATGATGCAAGAAGAGCAGCTAAGGAGCTGAAGGATCCTGTTTTTATCACAACTTTAGCATTTGCCGTTGATATATTTGAATGCATGACTCCAATTTCTCTGAACCTTCAATATCGAGGAACTACCCTTATTGGAAAGAGGTACACTCGAGAAAAGGTTTTACGCTGGTTGGAAGAAATGAAAGAAGAAAATGGTAAACATTTAACTGACGTTTTGTCCTCATCAATCCCTGTTGGTGAGGATGACCCAACACACGCGACCACGTTGGAAGAATTTGAAACGAAAGACATCAAATTTCAAGGGATTCAACTTGTAAGGAGCAGCACGTATCAACTCCATTCTGCAACTGAAGAGCCATTATCTCATGATACATCAACGGAGGTATTGGTGAATTCTCTACATGAAAAGCGCTGGGATTACATTCAAAAACTCATTGATCAAGTTCGAAACCGCTTTCCTATCGATCCAACGGATGATTTTGATGTGTTTGATGCGTACTTGTGGCCGAACAAAATCGAAGACTTGGAGCGTTACGGGAATACTAGATTGCGAAACATGAATGAAAAAATGCACTGGAACTTTAACGTCGACACACTTCTGCCTGAATGGCGTAGCGTCAAAATGAGCATCTTCCAACATCCGGATTTCAAAGTACAGCGTATTTACCTACCTGAAAGCTTTTGGTCCTACTACTTATCACCTGAATCGGGAATTGACTGGCCTGAATCATTGAGAATTATAATAACAAATATCGTAACGTCTCCTGCTTCATCAGCAGAGGTAAGCTCTAGTAAAGGCATGTTATCTTACTTTATACACTGATTTTAACCGGCAACGTAAATTAATCTAGGTAGAACGAATATTTTCTTTCTACACATCTACCAAAACCGTGAAGAGGTACCAATTGGATGTCTCGACAGTAGATGCAATTATTCGCATAAAATTCAACGGCCCGAAGAACATCAATGATTTTAAATCAATTGATTACCTTCCAAATTTTTTAAAGGCACATGCAAGATCGGATGATGAGGCGATTCCTGCTATAAGGAAGAGGAAACTTGTATATGAAAACCAAGACCTTGTGGACTCGGATGACGGTGTAGACTAACCACCTAATAACCTGAGTAATGAGGAGTTATCAAAAGAAGCAGGTTAAAGTCAATAGGTTTATAGCGTTACTAATACAAATAGCTAGAAATTGGGCACATAGGGTGGTACAATTCAAGGTACATGTATTTACTTTGACAAAAATCTAGACTTATAGATGTTTGCGTGGTATATCCTTTTCTCAAGAGAAGTGAGTACTTCGTTTAAATTTTAGTCTTTAAAGACGATTGAGAGGTAGTATCCGTATTTCTCTTCCCTGAAATTCTGGTTTTTACTTCGCGGTTGCCCGCCGGTGGTAGTACTATCAGTTACAGCCGTGGAATATTGACATTTAGCTTTTAGAATTCTGCGTATTTTAACACTTCACATTCATATTCATTTTAATTGCTTGGGTTCAATACCCAATACAAGGCTTGCAGAGAATTTCGTATGATTAGCATAATAGTGAAGTGCCATTCACTTGTACCAGCAATTTAGGAGTTGCCACAAAACGTCACTTAAAGCACTAGGTGGGTTAATGCATTCCAAACGCGTATTACTAGCGATTATGCTGTAGTTGTTTAAGTAGTTTGGTATCCCAGAAATTTAGAAGATGCAGGCCGTTGTATTGTCATAATCGCCATGCCATGATTACTGTGTAATGCATAACAAAGGTGAGCACACATCTGTAGTACACACGATAATAGCATAAGATCCCATCTACCTCCCATCATAACTTCAACAGGAAAGGGAGCAAAATAACTTTCACTGTATGTTGCCGGCTGAGAAACTGCAACCAAAATTGCAACGGGATTCAAAATCAATTACCATTGGATTGTTTACATTGAAAACAAGTGCAACTTGTACTAGCAAGCAGTAATTCAAAATTATCTTCAGCATAGTTGGACATGAACGATCAGGCAGATCGACTTTTGGTGTGTGAAATACACATGCAATATTTGTGCCAGGAGCACTCTTGACCTTCAAATTGACACTTTTAACCATCTGAAATGTACGTAATGACTTAATCATTCTGCTTGCTTATTTGTTAAAATGTAATAAATTCTTCCAAGTATAAGATATCAAAAGAAGTGTCCACATTTCACTGCCTACTCATTTGAAAGACGTCTTTCTCGTAGTAAGCATTATCAACGACGGTATTGTGACTTTCAGAGTCTTCTGGGGTTGCCAAATTTGGAGTAGCCTGACGGAATCACGAAGCTCTTGCTCAGAATTTTTATGTTCTGTCCTACAAAAATTGTTATAATTACTGGCACTGGCATTACTACTTTTCGCATGCGCTTGCGTCGGTTATTTATATTTTTGCACTATTGTGCTTGAATTTAAATATTTTCTTTTTAGCAGTCGTCTTTTGTCGCCGTTCGTACCAAGAAATTGCAGCGTAGAAGATGATAGCAGCTGTCCACACGACCGAGAGATCAACAGGGGTAACTTGTTCATATGGAATGTATCTGCGAATCTTTGATACAACTGCTCTATTTTTCAGGCAAAGGTCATTTCCTTTAGATCGCAAGCTTAGGACGATGTCAAACAGGGTGCTAGCAGCTCTGCTTAAGTATCCTGGAGATAAAGAGTTTAAAATTGGTAATTTCAAGCCCAACTTTCTCTAGCATGTGCATTTTGGGGCATACTGGAAGTACGACATGAGCGGTCATGTCGGATGTGTTCTCATTTGAAAGTACAATTATAGACAGAAGCCATATGGAGAACAACATCTTGTAAAGAACTTCCTCATGCATGTACCTACGAAAAGCCATGGGTTCGAAAGACCCTTGGCCGACTAGGGGCTTGATTATGGCTGCTAATGTGTGGCGGCGATGTTTGGCCACCTCGGCAAATGGTTGCCACTGCAGTAATCGAACAATTGGGGTTCTTGGAAGCCAATAAGCAATAAACTGTTTGTGGTCAAGTCTTCTAAGTAGGCCGATAGCTCGAGGACAGTGCAAAGTAAAACTACAGATATCAACAATGCCATTCAAATGTAGTTACTCAGTGGAGTAAATAAAGTTAGTAAGCTTTGAGATTCTGAAACACGCTTTAGCTTAGCTGTTATAAAAGAAATTCCACCGTAAACTATAGGTATGGTAGTGATGAGACTTCTGCGGTGTCATTTTGTAGGCCAGAGTGACAGCACTAGAGCCATCTGCTATGGGTTGGAACCACATATCCCAATCACCGTCCTTGTCTGGTTCGTCTTGAGGAAACGTCAGTACTTCCTCCGCTTCGAATGTTCCATTTATAATAAGAGAAAAATTGTACATGGTGCCGATAAACACATTCGTCCATTTTCCAGTCCTCTCGTACACTTGAATAGAATCGGGGCAAGTTCCGCAAGGGACAATACTAGAAGTTGACCCTTCATAGTTGGGAAATAATGTCAGCAGCCGAGCCGACGACTCAAATGGAAAATCCCCGACTTTTACCAAACCTAGTCCGCTGGAATGTATTTTAAAAAGAGATAGATTTTCGTCACAACTTATTGCAAAGAAGGAGTTGTATAGCGTCCTTGCTGCTGGTACGAGATAAGATTGAAGTATACTTTCGTTCCAAGACTTGAGTACTAAAACGTTAAAATCACGACTTAGACACCCGAGATAACCTGGTGGCGACCACGGAGACTTCTCCTACACAGCGACATCTGTGAAGGACAGTAGAAGATCTGATACGTCGCGTACAATAAGTGTACAAGGACTTGAAGGGATATAAACGATGGTTAATTGTTCCATTGCCAAAAGTTTCTGACAGGAGTAAGTAAGTGACTTTGTAATTAAAATTTGTTTGGGTTTGGATTGCGAAATTAGATTTCTCGAATATTTCGAAATGTGGCAACGAATTTTACTGTGATCCAAAATGACCGATTTAAAAACAACGTACAGTTGTACCAGGGTGTTAGTAATAGCTGACGTTGGTCCCACTTGTAGCTTCATGGTGCTGAGCTCTCAATAGAGTGATGGAGAGACTGAATGGAATGATACTAGTAAAGGTTTTACGTCGCAGTAAATAATGCATTTTGGCATTCATTTACTAAAAGTGCACCCAGTGCAGCGCACAAATCACTTACGCTTGTTTTTCATGTTACATACTAAATTTTCATGTGTGTACTGAGATTATTGATCGATAACTAGCCCACGAGAAACATTTATTCCTCCACGTGTAGCAGAGTAAAGAATTTAAACTGGTTAAGTACCCCAGGAACTTCAATCTTTGTTGTGCCATTGAGAAGGCCAATGTCACTGTTGTGACCACCGAACGTCCCCTCATGCCTAGATGAGTGGTAACACTTTGATTATTGCGTATCGTGAGAGACTTCCATAAGCTCACAGAATTCATACACTCACTAAATGGCACACAAGGTACGTAATTGTGCAGGTTTCGGGAAAAACATGGGTAAATCTCATGGATACCGTTTTTGTAAAAGAAAAACATTCCGACGAAAGACAAAAAATTGCCATAAAAGACAGCGCGCCTGCGGGTCTGCTGAGGAGGACTTTAAATAAAAGCTAATGGCTAAAATCTTTCGAATATAATCTCGTTTTCAACTTTTCAAATTTAAA
>JAQIWI010001495.1:0-16132 GCA_034698825.1 Deuterosminthurus bicinctus | reverse complement strand
GAATACTCCTCACCGGTGCAATCATGAAGATGGCCAAGTACATTGGACCAGCTATTGATCAAGTCAATAGTTTCCTGTGGTCTCATGAAAATTCCTGCAGAAATCCCGGAAAGAAAGATGAAGGCAGAAATCACAATCAAACAGAAGATTGTGTCGAATTGATACAATGGCTGATTCATCACTTCATTGATACTCAGTATGAATTTAAAAGATTGATCAAGGACGAATACTACGACGACAACACAATGACAGACACGTCTCAAGCCAGTAGAAAGTACTAGCTTGTTGTCGTCGTCGTCCAGGTTCACGGAGCCCTTGTTCGTTGTAATGGGAACAAGACAGAGGGTGAAGCAGTGCCAGCAGACTAAACGGAAGCATTTTGCTGCTAGTTGGCTAATTAATTTCAGAGGTATGCCGAGAACTGTGTGATTCTTCGAGTCTTTTGGACTGTTGCTATCTTGATCGATTTCTTTGATCCGGATTTTGTACTTTTGAACTACAAACTGGATCCTTTTTCGCCCGCCTCGTGCCTTTCGAACCATTCTCAGTACCAAGAAAAGTAAGTGTATTTTAGGTGCTTTGGTGTATTTTATTATAAAATGTCCAAATCCAGTGCATGGTTTGGATTTTGGATAGTCTCTTTTACCACAGCTCACCTCGTGTGGCACTTCCACTCAGCTTGAATACCATCACAGAAGTAAATTATTTTGAGGTTGCTCTGGCAGTTAAAGGAAAAAGTTCACCTACTTTGTGACTTCCGGGTACCCTAGTTTCCTGCTTTAAACGTCATTCAATCCGTAAAACTGTCTGAAGGTAGTCAGAAAGTGAAGAAGAATTGAGTTTTTAATGGAATGATAATTACAGTTTTAAATTGGAGTACTTCCTCATAACAACAGCAAGGACAGTTGTTGATCGTTCTTTTCCGGGAGAGTTTTTCCTACAAAGGGTAGCATACGTTGACACAGCAAGCTTAAAGTATTAGAAACTCTGTTGATGTTTGGCATTGTACAATGGGGATCTTTATGGTAAATCATCTGTGCTAGTAGAGAGCGTTGAGTCTCCTTGATAAAAATATCCGAATGGGCTTTAAAATCAAAGGATAACTAACAATCCTCTATAAGGTAACTAGTTCAAGAATCTTTGTACTCAATTATCGAAAAATTCGGCACTCAAATATGCTCACCTACCTACGTGTTCACACCCTGCTTTTGCTCTCTCGAAGCTAGCGTCTATGTTCCGTGTTGTCCCTATCCTGATGGAGGTTTCATCAGTAAAACTAGAGTACAAAAAAATGCTTTCTCTTGAATCAAATTACTTATCCATTGGGTCCTACCTGTGTTCAAAGTGATACAGCTCTCGATTTCCACCTTTAATCTGTCACAGTCAGTCTGTACATTTCAACTCAAGGTCTTTGTCGCCAACAAGTTGTGTTCTAGTCGCCCCGCCGGTGAATCCCACTTTATTTCATCTGGCTTGTGCGCTTACATTCTCATCTAAATTCGCATAATTACTTATATTATCGGTGGAGACTGGCTAATTATTAGTCGTAATCAACGGCACATCATCATTTCATTGCTAGTGGTCCCCAAACCGCCACGATTATATCCTAAAATGAATAATAACTTTCAGAAATGAGCGAAGGACCAACGGAATTTTTAGTGAGCAATGCAACTGACCATTTGAACACGAAATGTAATGCGAAATGCCGGTGCCCTTGAACATTGCTTTGAATTGTGGCTTCGTTCAACTAAACAAAGTAAAAAATAAAATGAAGTTCCGATCTGTGGTTTAGGAAGCGGGCTACCGTCTGGGTCACTGCGTCATAAGACAGTGAGTTTACTTCTTCTCGTATGCTTGCTCCATTAATCAACAAGTCAATAATAGAATGTCAATCTTAACATTACAAGATAAATCAGAGAAGATTCCAGTGTGAAAGAAGTTTGGCAGAGCTGCTTTGGCTCGCATCATGGAAAGCCAGCCGGAAAATGAACGTCAGAGCCGAAGATCAAAGTGTACCATGACAACATTAATGGCAGTCATGTCTTAAGCCAATAGAAGGCATCAGCTTGTTGACGTCGTCCACCAGCTTTTTATGGAGTCCTTGGTCGTTGTAATGGCAACGAGACAGAATGTGAAGCGGTGCCAGCAGACCACACACCACACTGAAGCATTTTGATGCCAGTTGACTAATACAGTGAACGGGCACGGCGGGAAATCTCTCATTTTTTGCAGCTTTTGAAGTGTTGCTGTCGTGGTCAATTGATTTAATACGGATTTTTTACTTTTGAACTACAAACTGGACGCTTTTCCGGCCTCCTCGGGCCTCTCTGCCCATTATTACAGCCAGAAAATTACAACCTGGTAGAACTGTGTTGGCTAATTGATGACTAGTACTCGTACTTCTCAGTAAAAATACAATGGAGCCTTCTATTACCTTGAAATTCAAAAGATTCTTAGGTAGTTTTGTTAAAACAGTAGAATTTAAGTCAAATAGACAGGAAACTGCGTCTTGGCTTTTAATTATTTTTCCAATGATTGTCATGATGAAACAAAAATTCGTGTACGAGGTTGTTTACAGAACAGAATAACCTGAAATCTTACGAGTGAGAACGCCAAAAAGTACCTTTTTGTTTACATTACCACAGGAAACTGCTCTAATTCTTGTTGACTTCAAGTAGTTGCTTTTGATATTTGATTATTTATCTGTAATTTAAACGGGATAATAGTTTCCTGTGGTCTTATCAAAATTCCGGCAGAAATTGTAAAAATAAAGATGATGCTAGAGACCCCAAGCAAACAGATGATTGTGTCGATATTATTTAACGGCTGATTTATCACTTCATTGATGCACGATATAAATTTGAAGGATTGATCAAGGACGAACACTATGACGACAATATAATGAAAAACTCGTCTGAAGCCAGTAGAGCGTACTAGCTTGTTGTCGTCGTCGTCCAGGTTCATGGAGCCCTTGCTCGTTGTAATAGGAACGAGACAGAGGGTGAAGCAGTGCCAGCAGACTAAACAGAAGCATTTTGATGCCAGTTGGCTTATTAAGCTAAGACGTATGCCGAGAACTGTGTGATTCTTTGAGTATTTTGGACCGTTGCTATCTTGGGCAAGTGATTTGATCCGAATTTCGTACTTTTGAACTCCATTCTGGAACCTTTTTCGCCCTGGGGCTTTTCGAGCCATTCTCGGTAGCCAGAAAAGTAAATGTATTTAAGGTGCTTTGTAGTATTTTATTATGAAATACCCAAATCCTTTGCACGGGTTGGATGGTCTCTTTTGCCAAAGCTCACTTCAATGTGACACTTGCACTCAACTTGAATACCATGATGGAAGTAAATAATTTTGAGGCTTCCAAAGTTGACTACGACAGTTGAAGTAAAAAGTTTACCTACTTTTTAGACTTCCGGATTACATCTTTTCCTTCTATAAACGTCAATCAATCCTCAAAAGTGTCTGAAGGTAGGTAGGACTGCAGGAAGTTAGAACAATTTAATTTTTAATGTAATAATGACATAATTTTGTAATGGAATACTTAAAAACAGGAAAAAGTTTACCTACTTCTTAAATTTCCGGGTAACACCGTTTCCTTCTATGTACGTCAATCACTCCGTTAAAGTGCCTAAAGGTAGTCAGGAAGTTAAGAAGGATTTTATTTTGAAAGTAATAACATCGTTTGATGGTTTGATAATGAACTACTTCCTCATAACAACAAGTAAGCGCCAACCATAGCCACATGGGTTTTGCTCTATAACCGCACCCGTAACCACTAACCACATGAATCCTTTGAATTTCTTCAACTCTCAACACAGTTTCAAAATTATACTCCACATTTTCCCTCTCACGGTCTGGCTCCTTAACCGGCCGGGGTCACAGGTGTAAATTTGTATTGCATAGCTTGCATAGTGAGTGCTTAAGCTTATGAAAGCACAACCGCAACTAATTGCTGAAAAAAGTGAACGTGGTATGGCATAAATGACTGCTTTAAATGCAGACAATTTCATTCCAAGGGTGTTCGTTGTAGCGACCTGCACATCCTGCAATCCGGATTTTGTACCTTTAAGCTCTAAACCGGCCTCTTCGGGATTTAATGCCCCTTATTACCGTAAGAAAATTACAACCTGTTAGAACTGTGGTGGCGAGTTGACGACAACTATTCGCTAAAAATACAGTGGAGGCTTCTAATACCTTGAAGTTTAAAAGATGCTGAGGTACTTTTGTTAAAACAGTAGAATTAAATCAAATAGACGGGAAACTGCGTTTTTGTTTTTAATTAATTTTCCAATTAATGTCATGATAAAACAAATATTCGGGTACGAGGTTGTTTACAATATAACCTGAAATCTTACGAGTGCAAACGCCTTAAAGAACCTTTTTGTTTACATTACCGCAGGAAACTGTTTTAGATCTTGTTCACCTCAAGTGGTTGCTTTTGACATTTGATTATTTTTCTGTATTTTGGGTAGGATAGTTAGGCGAAGACAAGTAACAGCCGAATCACATCAGTACCTCGTAATTATTAGAATTTGATTCTGATTATAGTTGATCAAATTGAACAGTCAAAGTTCCGGCTCTGTATGTATGTACAATAATACAATCTACAGGAAGTGAAGAGACCGTAAATGGTGATGTGGTGGGACTTTACATGAGGTTTTGTGCAGCAAAGGCTTACAGAGATAGCAAGAACAGCAATTGATTCAGTATTTCTTCAGCGGTGGCAATCGTAACATCGAAGGAGAAATCACAGAATATTCCAATTTGAAAGAAGTTAGGACGAGTTCCTTTGGCTCGCTTTATCGAATACGCCCACTCGGATGGAGCCAGCCGGCCAATGTAAGCTTGAGTCGTAGATCGAAGTGTATTGACAAGATCGTCAGATGCTCTCAGCACAATAATTCCATCCCAACAATTTGAAAACACGACTGCTCCCACAACAGTCACAAGATACGGAAATAAAATGTACAGCAAGATTGGAAGTTCTGTATGCCGAATGCTAATATAAAGAGCAACTGTTATCTGTGATCCAGCCCCTAAAAATGCTTGCGGTACGATGAATTTGCACCAAGCATTGAGAATCCGGTTGTACACTTCAGTACACATGTGTAGCCGCTCCACGACCCTACGATCCGCGAGGTTATTAACTGGAATATTTCTGCAATACAAAACAGCATGTTTAAACTACCAATCAAGTGATGACTTAAAAATGATAATTTTACCTCGAAGCTTCGATTCGGGTTCTCAATACACTTATGCTCGTTTCCAGTACAATAGCCGCCAGAACCGTGGTCATTATTGGAAGCAGCCACGCCACAATTTCTAAAGGACTGAAGATTATTCTCAGCCAAACAGATGGGATTGAGCCATTGGAAATATAGTTTTCAAAGAGGACATAGTAGAAGAAGGGAAATCGGACTGACGGCAGTAGAATAACTACTAAGGTATAGACAGTCACCGTAAAGAATGGGGCAAGAGCACAAGCTATTATCTTGAATGCATTGGAGGGTTCCCCGAAAGCAGAATACTCCTCACCGGTGCAATCATGAAGATGGTCAAGTACATTGGACCAGCTATTGATTAAGTCAATAGTTTCCTGCGGTCTCATCCAAATTCCTGCAGAAATCCCACAAATCAAGATGAAGCCAGAGATCACAATCAAACAGAAGATTGTGTCGAATTGATACAACGGCTGATTGATCACTTCATTGATACTCAATATGAATTTGATGGATTGATCAAGGACCAATACTACGACGACAACATAATGACAGACACGTCTGAAGCCAGTAGAAAGTACTAGCTTGTTGTCGTCGTCATCCAGGTTCATGGAGCCCTTGCTCGTTGTAATGGGAACGAGACAGAGGGTGAAGCAGTGCCAGCAGACTAAACGGAATAATTTTGATGCTAGTTGGCTTATCAAGTCGAGAGGTATTCCGAGAACTGTGTGATTTTTCGAGTCTTTTGGACTGTTGCTATCTTGGTCAATTGGTTTGATCCGGATTTTGTATTTTTGAACTCCAAACTGGATCCTCTTTTGCCCGCCTCGGGCCTTTCGAGCCATTCTCGGTAGCCAGAAAAGTCAATGTAGTTGACGTGCTTTGGAGTATTTTATTATAAAATACCCAAATCCAGTGCATGGTTTGGATAGTCTCTTTTACCAAAGCTCACCTCATGTGGCACTTCCACTCAGCTTGAATACCATCACAGAAGTAAAAAATTTTGAGGTTGCTCTGGCAGTTGAAGGAAAAAGTTCAACTACTTTTTGCATTTCCGGGTACCCTAATTTCCTTCTTTAAATGCCATTGAATCCTTAAAAGTTACTGAAGGTAGTCAGGAAGTTAATTTGTAATGGAATGACAATGACAGTTTGAAATTGGAGTACTTCCTCATAGCAACAGCAAGGACAGTGCTGATAGTTCTTTTCCGGGCAAGTTTTTCTACAAAGGGTAGCATAAGTTGACACAGCCAGCTTAATTAGTGTATTAGAAATTCTGTTCATGTTTGGCATTGTACGATGGGGATCTTTGTGGTAAATGTCCTTGACAAAAATATCCGAATGGGCCATAAAATTCAAAGATTGCTGAAAATAATCAAAAGTTAATTTGTTCAAGAATCGTTGTACTCAATTATCGAGAAATTCGGCACTCAAATATGCTCCCCTCTCCCCTACCTACAGTACATTGTCAAAAGTAATAGCAGCATGAGCAATAAAATGTTTTAGCATTCCTGCTGAGTGCATAGCTAGAGCTTGAGAGCTGAAACTTGTACTAAAGTTAGTATATTGTACAACATCAAAATTTTTAAAAATCTAACTCAAATATTAATTGTTTCAAGGATCTTTGTACTCGTATTTAGGGAAATAACAATAAACTTGCCTCGTATATATAAGGTCACGAAGGCTGCTCTCCTGACTTTGTGCAAATGGATGTTACCGAAGTATATTTCTAAGCAAAAAACGTTTTTTTTGCGTATCATTCTCTTTGTATTGAAGTTACTTGTGCGTACATCCGGTTGTTCACTATTTTTTGATTGTAACCCAGTTTGAATATTCAAATTTCATATCAAAGTTCTAGCTATAAATCTGTTCGCCAACTTTTCTTTGTTAGCGCTGCTGATTCGTGGAATTACTTTAAACAGAATAGCCTTTTGGACGATACGGTAATGTGAATGTTTTTTCAGTATTTTTGATTCTCAAAGCCAAAATAATAAAAGTTGTCACTTTAAATGATTTCAGCAAACAATGGGACGATTTGTGTTATCAACAGCAAAACTTGGCGTCTTCTGTAACTACGCCAGGGATGAGTTTCTTCTAAAGTCCACATTTTCGAAGAACTTTGTTGCAGCCACAATCGAATTGATTTCAAAAGAAGTGATTTTTGGAAAGCAAAATGAACTGCTTAAGGTCCGTAGAATACGGAAAGTAAGTAAGTGTGACAGCCAAAGTCGTTCGTACCTATTACGAACGAAATGATTGTGAAGCTCACTGTTAGCTGATAAATTATTGAAGGCAAATTTTACTCGAGAAACGTCTGTACACAAAATAATGTGACAACTTGCACGAGATCATAACCTGCCTTTCTTGATAATTGCATGCATGGAGTCAATTTACATAATTCATTCCTCCTCCCACAGTTCAAAAATGAGAAGATGTCAACTTTTGTGTAACAAATTTTCCGACGGGAAGGCTTAGACATTCAAAAGCAACGTTACGCCGTCATTTCCAACACAATGTTGAAACTTGATATCGCAGCACATGATTACATCTTTTTGGACCCTACTGAATCCACTCCAAAAGAAAAGTCTTCTGGTGTTAAGCACTTTCGCCATATGGAAACATGCCACACGGCTGTACTAGATTGTTATGAAAAGGAGGACTGTCGTTTGTACCCAAGTAACCACGATGAGCGCCAGAACGTCCTCAGACAGTACGATTAGGTCAAAGTTGGTCCGCGCATTTTCATGTTCACTGCCTGACGGTGGATGGGGCGTGGACCGAACTCATTTAGTCCTGCGATGGTCCGTCAAATGCCCCAGCCGTTGAACATGCCGTAGATTTGTTTTCATAAAGAAGCGAAAGAGGCGCTTTGCTCATCTCTTGTGTCGGCATTGTTGAGTGACATACAATGAATAAAAGCTCAAAGACTTTTAAAAGAAAAGTAACTGCCTCTTTATGGAGATCACTTCTAATTGCTGAAGATTGTCAATCAGTGGACAAAGAAGTGCCAAGGGTATCAAGTTCTACAGCAATCAAACGCAGGTTTCGAATAAATCGTCCAAGAACTCATGTAAGTAATTTGGACTATTTATCAGATAATTTTATAGAGAGTGAAATAAATTCGCCGGTCAAAAGTCTTCGTGACCAGTTAAGTGAATGGGCAGTCAAGTTTAAGGTAAAGCATGAAGCTCTGACGAGTTTGCTTAAGTTACTGCGCTCTCGAGGTAATAATGACCTTCCTCATGACAAAACCGTTAATGTTGAATGGCTAAACCTTCGTTCACTTGAAGTTGTTATATCTCCCGTGTTGAATCCGTTAAATAGCTGAACAGTTCCACTCGTTTCATGCAAACTTTTATATCCATCGTGAGGAAATTTTAATAAATATGGTGTACCCACGATGCGAATCGATTTGACAGAGTTAACCACAGCGACGTCTTTTAATACTTTAACAATTGAATTCAGTTTTAGGCGGTCAGGACAGGATTGGCTGGCCGATGTGGAGGTTACCATGAAGAATGTTGCAGCAGAGGAAAATAGAAGCCAACTCATGGTGTCGTCTGTCGTCAGTGTGTACGACATTAGAACGAAATGCCCCGGTTGTCCTTGCCTCGTGGAAACATGGTCACGAAGGCTACTTTCCTGACCTTGTGGAAACGTTTGACCTCAATGCTTCATTTTATGGTGATGTTGACTCAACAAATTGTATGGTCGTGTTTGTGAAAGGTAGTGACCATGCAATGTAGTTTCACTTATGTAATTTCTTTTTGCCTAAAACTTTCTCTTCTATATCATCAATGTGCCTTATTGATTGGCTTACCAAGGGTGTAACTCTAGCATGGTAATGTGTATTGTCACAAGACCAAATTCAAAAGCCACAGTAGCTTCAACATGTTAAGGGGCCAGTGCAGAACCCTTACGATAAATTTTTTGCCATATGCCCAATATACTATTTTTAAGTGTACATTCTGCAACTAAGTAGCACCAGGGCACTCATCAGTACTCCGGTAAGTAAAGCCAGAAAGGCGAAATAAAGTTCCCCCATCGTTTGTTGAACATGACCCTTGGGGTCGTTCCAGAAATTCATTTTTACACGCTTGTACTTTTTCAAAGCCTCCTGCTAACACTTCTCTCCACCACCGTGGCAACTCTAGAAGCCACAGTTGCACGGTCTGTTGCTTACACGAATATACGAGTAGGCCTCGCACACCTCACGGTTGTTAAACTGTACTTAGCCATAGCGAAATAGAAGAACTCGTGGTAGGTCACAGTGGCCAGATTTTTCGTATTAGTCCCATGGAGGATCGGACTGCAGTCTCGCCATTCGCGTATTATAGCAATTGCAGTTACATCAGTCCAGTCCTAGATTCCATAAAGTAACACAAATTTTCAATACACTAGCAAAGTAGATTTGTGTCCAGCATTATCAGACTCACATTAATCCCGTCATCATTGTAAGCCGGCAATTCTACTTCAATCTCCAATAATAGCTGGAAGTTGTGACGTGCAGTTGCTAAGGAATTATTAGGCACCCCTGCGTGCCGCAAAACTGTGAGCTAATTTTCTTAATGAACCACTTTGAATTTTCAAGAGCCATTTGCTACTTCTTGTATCCAATTTTATGGGCTACTCGTTGATGGTCTTATACTTTCAATCCCCCGCCTGGAAGCTGAGCTGCGGCCGCCGAACTCTGAGGCACCCTCAGAGTTACTGGTACAAAATTGTGTCCTAAACCCACATGTTAGGCAAATTTCTACGGAAAATTAAAAGGGCGGGTGCCTGCATTATTGTCAAGGAGTTTGGGAAATGTTAGCCCGATGGTATGAGAGGGGCGGGGTTTAAAAGGTGGCAACTTGGGCGTACATCTTTCGCACATTCATACTCGTTTTTTCTTCCAGAACGTCATGTCATGTGATAATTACCCAAAATAGTTACAATTCCTTATGCTGAGTCGTTTTTTGTTTACAAAACTCGATGAAAACTCTTGTAATAGATAATGTGATACTCCCTTTGCGGTAAAGTGAAATCTTGGTTTGACCCCTATCTAACCCCTAGGGGGTCAATGGGGGCAATTACGTGACAAAGTTAATACCAACGACTAGCGATAAAGTAGTGGATATGTTCGCGATATCTTTCGCCAACTGAATTTGCAACTGCCGATAGCTGAACATGCTCTTCAACAGTTATTAGCCACGGCTTAAACCGTTGGCTATAGAAGAGACCTGAAGTTCATGCATTTTTTCGTCCGACCAGGAGGTCGCATGAGTTATTAGATTAAAACGAAAGAGATATCATCATGACGGGCTTGACCTGGAAGAGTGCGTTTTGCAACTGCCAGTTCCCGATGTCAACTCATTTAGCGGTAATAAATTGAAAACCGAAAGTGGCTGTATATTACACAAGGGATTCTGAATTTTAATCCTTAATCCATATTCCTCCAGTTTGAAATAAATATTCTACATTCCAAATTTCAATCCATCGTAGTTTGAATGTTATTCCGCATTCCATAATTCTAATCCAGCCTTTTGAGGAATATAATACAAATTCCTATTCCAAACCCAGAAAATGTTGGATTACACATCCGGTCAGCGGTAGGATTTAAACCTACGAGAACTGGACCCTTGCCTAGCGCCTTAGACCGCTCGGCCACGCTGGCTGCTTGTGTGAGTGAGTGATGGGAGGATGATGTGATGGTGCTTGGGCCGGTCGAGGACGCGTGGACTGAGGGGATTGGTGTCTCAATTTATTAAGAACTGAGCCAGTGGAAATGAATTTAATAAAGAAATTTATTAATCAAAAATTGAATTACACGCCAATTTACGAAAAAATTAGTTGTGTTCGTGAGGATTGATCCACCGCTCTTGGATGAGGTTAGATTTCTTGCATTAAAGAATAACAAATCATTAGAACTAGAGCACATGGAGCAAACAACAATTAAAAAGAGCTACTCACTTTATTATTTCTTCTCTTCTTTTGCATCGATTATCAGATCATCGTCCTTCTTTCCGGTTTAATCCGCTCCGGCTCCATCAGGAAGAACTTTGATTGTCTTCATCAGTTTCTCCCGATCATCTTTAATAAAAAATACAAACGGATTTTAATTACAAAATTATTTAGATGAAAGGAAACTTTTAGATCCTACGTTCACGCTCCTCTTTGGCGTGTTCCTCCTTCTTTCTCTCTTCTTCCTTCCTTTACGTCTCTTCCTCACGCTTCTTTTCGGCCTGGAGTTTTTCCCACGTGAGCCTCCTAGGTTCCCACAAATTTTGGTCGACCATATCTTCAACAGCACGAGCTCCCTCTTCGATAATTTTCGGGTCCATTTTTTACACAGCTGACTCAACTTTTTTCGACAATTGAACTTTTTAAATGTTTTTTCTTCAGCTGCACAACTCTCACTGCTACGCGGCTCAAGTACTCTCGAGCATGGCAAAGTTTATGTAGAGACATCTCGTAGCACCCACATCACTTGCAGTACAAAAGTCTCTAACATGGTGGTAGAAGCAGTGGGGAGTACTTAATAACGGGAGTACTTAATAGTTTTAATCTATAAAGTAGTTGACATGGCACTTTAGTGGCGACGGAATCTGTGGGAAGGATAAAATAGCAGCCATGCCTCCTCTGCCCTCATCTTCTTCAGCACCAAGCTCTGAAGCAGCTCTGAAGCAGGATCTCCTGCTTCAAATCCTGCTTGTGATAAGCTTGCTCTATCGGAGGCTTTATCAGATTCAATTCTGCGCCTTTTAAATGATCTTTTCTCGGGGCTGATTTTTTCAATAAACGAATCAGAATAAATTCGATCTCTTGGATTTCACCAAGGTCCTGGACGTTTCTTCGTTTCTTCTTCTTCTTCGCTTAAACTTGGAAGATCATCTCCTTCTCCCCCGTCGGCTAAACTTTTGCTATCTTCTCATTCTTCTCCACTGCCTGATAAACTTCGGTTCTCTTCTTGTTCTTGTTGTTCTAGTTCTGCCTCTTGTTCTTCTTCTGCTTCACTGCTGCTCGGAGCTCTCTTGCATTTTTTACCAAGAACGGCAGCTTTCTTTCCACCACTAGGTTGCCACAAAACAGTAATTTTTCACCACCAAATTCCAAGCCACCCACCCACCGATAAACCTTCCCAAAATAGAAAAGGACGCCCTTCGGAATCTCAGCTTTCACCTCCAATCAACATTGTCTCCAAGGACCACTCCTGGACAGCCCCAGGTTGTGGTAAATGAACACACCAAAATCTAACCTAACCAGACAAGGGCCTAGTAATAAGTCGTCGGTAATAAGCATTACCTCGACTAAAAACCGGTTATTACCTGAAGAAATTATACATGCGGTTAATCTCAACCGATATTAGATTTTACTCCGTAAGCGGTTTAAATCCCGAACCCGTGGAATTATTTTGCAGAAGACCCATACTGAAACCAGTTTTGTTAGTGAGTTTGAGGCTTATCGGCGACTTGATTCAGATGGAATAAAAGACTTACTGTCTCTAACAAGGTAAAATATATTTACGAATGACAGAATTAAGACACACCTGTGTTCCATCTTGAAATTTCTTTTGACAGCAGCACTTTAAGCTTGCCATTTAAATTAAACCGTCCTCTTTGCCAACTTATCTTGATGGGGGCTTCCAGTACATTGTCTTATACGACTAAAAGCCTGCCAGCTAAAGTAGGCCAGTGTCCAATTTACAGGTAGACCTTGGCAAAAAATACCCGAGAGCCCGGATGGTCTCGGGTAGAAATTGTGCGCTTGTTCTGAATTTATTTAGTATGAATAAAACTGCTGAGGTGCAACACATTGTAGCATGGTCAACATGACAAAATCTTCTCACTAGATTCCAAATCCCAATAGCCCAGAGGGTAATTTTTAGTTATGGGTTCGACAATACCTCATGAGATCGTCTAACCACTAATAACACACGTGCTTCATTAATTTCTCCACGTGCTTGATTAAATATTTAGGCTATCGGTAGCAGTAATGACTTTAAAAGTGTCCTTCGAATTCCCTAAAGTATGAGTCCGTCCTAGAAAGCAACTCAGTCCGCTCGCAGTACTCACTCAACGTGCTAGATGAATTTCTCTTATAGAATTTTCTAACACAAAGTATGCTGAAGCTTAAAAAATAATCCGCTACAATCATAATCATGATCATTGCAATGATCAAAAAGGTAAAACAATTTCGACAAAGGATCGGCACCCAGGGTTTCCTCTTCCTGTCATTCATTCTTGAGTTTCTTGCAAAAGAAACGGAGAAAATGGGCGCACTAGAATTTCGAATCACTGCTTTCCTCAAGTGCACTCCGTTTGAGCTTGAAGGCAAGTCAGTCTTTCGAGTGAAAATGTTCCAGAGTGAGTGGAAGTTGGCGGCATGGCACGTTGTGAATTGGATCTACCAGCTACAAACATCATTTCTCTGGATGTCTTTCCTTTGGAAAGTAAGCAACAAGTCCTCAGAGTCTTCACAACAGTTGACAGTCAGTTTATTTTCCGACGCTGATATTTAACAAAGTTTTTAGTACCTCGTAACTCTTGCAGTGCAGTCGTTCGAATAGAACTTCCATCATCAGTTAAAAGAAAGAATTGATGAAAGCTTTGTGGTAGTAACGGAGCTCTATTCAATAACTCTGAAACGGATAATGTGAGACCAACGTACGACCAGTGGACCACGAACAACCAAAAATGCTTCCAAAAGGTCCAAGCGGATGTCATGGTGAATATTACTGTGATATTACACTTGATAGTGTTGTGCATCTGTAAACAAAGTTACCTTACGGTAAAATACTTTCTGCAAAATGTCCGGAATTAAGTGCACCTTCTCGGCACTTCTATACTGCGCTTCAGGCTTACAAATGATAGAGATCTATAACCAAGCATACAGAATCAAAGAAAAAGCAGACACTCCCACTTGTCAAACAATGTCCCAGTTGTCAAGTCAACTTGTCAAACATTGTGCCAGTGGTTTAGCCAACCTGTCCAGCATTGCACAGTTACAGCTTTCCAGTTAGTTTCTCAACAACAAGAAAACAACCAAATAAAATTGGACAGCCAGGACTTGTAGCCACGGCTTGCTGATTTTTTTTTACAAACGAGCAGTCAATATGGCCACATTACAGTACCGCGTTCCTGCACCATTTATCAAGAGCGCTCTACTTGAGCTCGCAGTGGCTTCTTGGTCAGTGCTTTCAAGTTTCGGCTTGCAGATTAAAAAGCAAAACTGCGTTCAGTTGTTAAGTTCAAGTGATGGACTGTCTTGTTCAAGTCTGTACGATGACAACGACATAGTGGCAGTCATGTCTTTAGCCAATAGAAGATTCCAGCTTGTTGACATCGTCCTGTAGTTTCATGGAGCCCTTGGTCGTGTCGTAATGATGGGAACGAGACAAATGTGAAGTAGTGCCAGCAGACAGACCACACTTAACTTCAATGTGCAATTAAGATTATTTATTTACACATTCAGGAAAGGAAATACTTCTATAATACATGATTGTATAACAGAAATAGTTAATTATAAGGATTTGAAGTGTAAAGTTACAAATGTAGGCCTGTGGGCTCTATACACCTTTCCAACTACCGACTAACACCTTAGGGAACTCCACAAGGCAGCATGCCGAGTGGAGAGAGACACACGTTTACAGTTATTTCATCATCCTTTGTTAAAATTTGACACTGAAAATAAGTGATAAAATTGAACCGTCAAAGTTCCGGCTCTTTATGTCAGATGAGGCTGTGTGCAACAAAAGCTCACAGAGAAAGCAAGAACAGCAACTGATTAAGGATCTCTTCAGCGACGGCGACGGTAACGTCGAAGGAGAAATCAGAAAATATTCCAATGTGAAAGAAGTTAGGACGAGTTCCTTTGGCTCTCTTCATGGAATACGCCCACTCTCATGGAGCCAGCCGGGAAATGTACGCCGGAGTCGTAGATCCAAGTGTATTGACAAGATCGTCAGATGCTCTCAGCACAATAATTCCATCCCAACACATTGAAAACTGGACCGAGCCCACAATAATCGCAAGATATGGGAATAGCAGGTACAGCAAGATTGGTAGTTCTGTATGCCGAATGCTAATATACAGTGCAACTGTTATCAGTGCTCCAGCCCCCAAAAATGCTTGTGGTACGATGAATTTGTACCAAGGATTGAGAATTCGGTTGTACAATTCAGTACGCATATGTAGCCGCTCCACGACCCGACGATCCGAAAGGTTATTTACTGGAATATTTCTGTAATTCAAGACAGCATGTGTAAACTATCAATGCGGCAATCTCTTTAAAACGACAATTTTACCTCGAAGCTTCAATTTGGGTTCTCAATACACTAATGCTCGTTTCCAGTACAATAGCCCCCATGACCGTGGTCATTATTGGAAACAGCCACGCCACAAGTTCTAAAGGACTCAAGATTATTCTCAACCAAACAGATGGGACTGAGCAATTCGAAATATAGTTTTCATAGAGGACATTTTAAAGGAAGGGCAATCGGATCGACGGCATTAGGATGGATCCAAAGGTGTACACAGTCACAATAAAGAACGAGGCAACAGTACAGGCAATTATCTTGAATGCATTGGACGGTTCTCCGAAAGCGGAATACTCCTCACTGGTGCAATCATGAAGATGGCCAAGTACATTGCATTGGGCCAGCTATTGATCAAGTCAATAGTTTCGTGAGGTCTCATCAGAGTTTCTGCACAAATTACAGAAATAAAGATGATGCCAGCAACTACAATCAAACAGAAGATTGTGTCGACATTATTTAACGGCTGATTCATCACTTCATTGATGCACAATATGAATTTGAAGGATTGCTCAAGGACAAACACTATGACGACAATATAATGACAGGTTCGTCTGAAGCCAGTAGAGCGTAATAGCTTGTTGTCGTCGTCGTCCAGGTTAATGGAGCCCTTGTTC
>JAQIWI010001494.1:0-16139 GCA_034698825.1 Deuterosminthurus bicinctus | reverse complement strand
CGATATCTCTTACCGTTTCAGAGAAAACCAGGTTCCCACCTAAAATGTATTTTCCCCGATTTCACCGAACCGGAACACCTGATCGACCTGAAAAGAATGGCAACCAATGTTTTTCGACCCCCTCTTTCCGAATTTGCACATCTTAAAATTTTTGGAAGGGGTGAGGGAAATGGCCGGAAGGTCCTTCATGGTCTCTCTCTTTGTATGGTCAGCATAAAGGGCCTCTTGGCTGGCATAAGAGCACCCAGAGAGCGTGCACTTGAACGTAAGCTCATCGCATTTCTTGCTGCATAGTTGTGATTTGAGTTTGATCCGACTTGCATTCAATTTGGCAACCTTGAGCTGTACCTTTAAATGGTCGTTAGTCAGAGTGCCTCCTCAATACGGTCATGTGGAGTATGAAACTCTAGTAATACGTTTAAATTATAAGCTAGATTTCTTCAGTTCATATAAAAATAGAGCTTTTATTTGTGCGATCTTTGATACTTGTTTACTTTTTCTAGAGTTTATTTGCCATTGCCTAGGCCATGCCACCCAAGCTGTAGAAACTGAATCACTGGAAGCAATTCGATCACGACGGGAATGGTCTTAAGTTGAGCGGGCGGTTGATGGAAGGAACTTGAAATTGGAGCATCACTATGCATTGAATTCTTATGAAACGTTCAAGTCATTTTCACAAGTGGTAGCAATTCAGGCTTAATAAATACTAACTAATGAGAAGGACGAAGGACGATATTTGATTGGACTGCAAAGAAAAAACATTCAGCCTAAGCCGTATGAATGGAATCAAATTCCCTTCAGCTGCATCCCCTCTCATGCCTTTCCAAATCTGACAGCTTGCACTGAGAGCAGAGCTGCACAGAGATGGAATAAAATTAATCATATGTTACATCTGCTGCAATCACAAGCCAGGCTATTTATAAACAAGCATTTTTTTGGGATGCTAAGGCTATAACAGCATTTGTGTACAGAACTCTTGGGCTGTCGTCTTCACGATCGATGGTGATATGCAGTTCATCTTCAACGCATCTGGCTCTCATTTCTTATTGAACCTCTGTTACGCTCACGCTGTAGCTGTAAGCTCAAGCTCACTCTCAGCCGGGCTGTAATAGCCCGTCTGAGAGCTTATTTCCTTCCAGTCCATTTTAAAGCTAATAGGTGATTACTGATTACTATAGCAATACAACATGGTACAACCATCGATATCAATTTGAAATTCTATTACATAAGAACATTTTTATTCTGACAGTTGAAATTTGCTGGACGACCTGACTGAAAAGTATTGCGCTAGTTCATGGTTCAAGATCGAATTACAAGAAAGGACATCGCAAAAGTATGAAAAGAAGTCCATTTATTGATGGAACATCCAAAATCGGTCAAAACTGCATCATAATAATATAAAAAAAGTTACTATTGTCGTGGAATATGATCGTCTAACGGTAACATATGAAAAACTAACGCAAGTTTTTCAATCCGGATTGTCTGGTATATGCATCGATATGACCAACGAGTGATCAAAACAAACAAGTTAGTCCGTTTAGAATTTTTGAATTTATGTGGTCAAGATTAAACGAGCAGAAAGAGTCATGTGAAACATGTAAAACTATGTTGGCATAACTAACTATAATTTCATTCAATAAATTTTCATTTTGGGGTAAACTTTTTAAAATTTATTAAAGTTATAATTTACGCCAAAATCGGCTTCACAGGAAGTGTTCAGTTTCTTTTCCGTTGCAAAAGTTGTTGCCGCTTGAGTCCTTGTCCTTGACAAGAAGACTTGGCTCATAAGCTAAATAAAATAGTGAAGATAGGCAACATGCCCTTGCACGTTATGGTGACAATCTTTGTGCTGCATTTTTGTGGTGCGGAGCGAATAACAGATCCACTCATCGAAGTAGGTATGTACTCCTGTCCCACTAAAATTTAGCAGCGCACCGCGTTTGGCACTTGTCTTCGATTTTTATGTTTGATGTTAATTTTCTTGGACTGATTTGTCGCCAGGTGGTATTGCTAACTACTGCTATCCTGGAGAGAACCCTCAATGTGTTGAGGGTGGTGGTAAAAATACGATAGCATCAGAATGTCCTTCAGATGCAGGCAAAATGCAATCTGGAGTGGACATCCCATATGCGCCCGAAGATAAATTTAAATTTATTAAATTGGCCGCAACTGAAGCGTATGCGGAATCGAGATCATTTGCTATTGGTAATAACGGCCATACCGGTGAGTTCCCTTTCCAGTACCAATGCAATCAAGTTCAAATCTACGTAAACCCTTTCGTTTTTTTGCCAGTCCAACTAAGAATGCACAAGGGAGATGACTTTCTCATTGGTGACCAACTGGTTAAGAACACTGTGTACACCCTGGACAGCATTCATTTCCATTGGTCAAGTAGCTCCAAGGGAGATGTTGGGAATGAGCACCACATTTTTGGAAAATCAAAGTACTAACTTGTTTGACCGAGCATTATATTCATTTACAATCTTCATGTAACATTTGATTAGCTTCCCATTGGAAATACATTTGGTCCACTACAAGAAAAAGTTTGGAAATTTGAGCGAGGCAATCAAGTCCAAAGAAGCTGATGCCCTCGTGGTCATTGCTGTCCCATACACGGTTAATCTCTCGTTTCTTATTGGCTTCGGATTGTTTTTTATTGGCTCTCTTTTAATACCTCGATATCCATACAGGTCAATACTGAAGGAAACGAATACCTAGTGCCTGTTATTAAATACTTAAAGGACGTCACCAAGTTCAAACAAACGACGAATGGAGAGGGGCTAGTTGTGAGAGAACTCTTTGTCCCTGAGATTTTTCAGTTCAAGCATTTCTTCATGGCACGCTACCAAGGCTCCTTGACCACTCCAACCTGCGATCAAGTAGTGCGCTGGCTTGTCCTCACTGAATACTTTTCGATTGGAAGAAACCAAGTACATTTGAATAAGATATTAATATTCATTATTACTAATAATGAATATTAATGTCTTATTCAAATAATTTATTAGTCATAATCTCATAATGATTCTTTCCTCCCCATCTTTCCAGTGCAGTGCCGCCATAATTGAGTTAGCGACATCATAGCACCCATACTTGTTCCTTTTCACACATAAACACATCAGATTGACCAATTTCATAGGCATTGTAATTCGAACTGTATTTCTTAAAGTTGCCAGCCTTGAATGTAATTTCGTTTTCCAGTTGGACGAGTTCAGGACATTAAAAGACGACGACGGTCACCCACTTGCGGATAACATCAGACCGATCCAACCTTTAAATGGACGAGTAAGCAACCCGTTTCAAAAGCACAAAACCACCAATCGATTTTTATTCAATTAAATCATCTGTATTCAATAGGTTGTCGAGTATTTTAAAGTCTTAACGAGTATTAAGGACCAAGAGGACTTCAGAAGTAATGGATTTAGTATAACGCATCTACCAAGTCGAGAGCTATTGGCCATCATTTCAAGCATGCTCAGCTTTCTCGCCTTCTTGTCTCAATGCAAATAAAATGGCCATTCAATGGCCATGTGTAATCGAGCCAGTGATATTTTTTGAATTATATTCTTAAGCGCATCACTTTGAGGTATTGCCATGGAATCCCGGATGGCGGTTAAAAATTTGGCTTATTTGGAAGTCCATCTTACTGTCGACATGTTTTTATCGACCCCGAAAACCCCATAAACACCAAAGGACACCACACGGTCGTAAAGTAAAATTGACCTCTGTTCGATTGGCTTGTTGAGCACATAATTCGAAAGCCCTTGGTCCCCTCTTCCTTTTACCAAAGTTTTAACGAAGTTGGCCGTCCGGTTTTCGGGCAAATCGGGGTCAAAGGTCGCTTTTCCGAATTGACAATCCGGGAAAAGTGAGAACGGATTTAGGGGTTTTCAACCACGAGAAAAAATTGTGGTGAGGTCAGTCAGAGTGTAGCAGCCAAATTTCGGTCAAACAGAAGCCACCATAATTTTGGCCGACCGCGGATATCCCAAGACACCAAATTGTCTGACCATATTTGTGAGGTCACCGAGAGGTTATTTTGACCACTGGTGACCCGACACCCGACCCTATATCAAGGCGTTTCCAGCCGTAAAGTTATCTTGTTCAGCACATTATTCCACACCCCTAGCTGTGGCTTTACAATTTGATAGTTATCGGCCAACAGTTATCAGAGCAAATCGAGGTCAAAGGTCACAAAATTTAAATAACAAACCAGACAAAGTGATAGCAAGTTACTAGGGTTTTCCGCCATGAGAAAAATTTTGGTGATGTCTGTTTGAACGAAATTTGGCTGCTACACTCTAATTTTGTGACCTGACCTTTGACCTCAGTATATATTAGTAAGCTTAGGAAAAATAGAAAAACTAACTCGACCATAATATTTTTATGGCCGAAAACCCGAATAACTTGCTATTGCTTTGTCTGGTTATTAAGTAAAATTTCGTGACCTTTGACCTCGATTTGCTAGGAAACTGAACGATCAAGTTGGCCGATAGTCGGTGAATAGGAAGAGCACATCTTGGGGTCTAAGATTATGTGCGTAAAAAGTTTTTCGTACGGCCGCAAATCCCTGAAATTGGGGTCAGGTCTGGTAATGTTTTATAGTGGTAAGAATTTCGTCGGCCCTTGAGGTACCACTATAAGGAAACTCCACTGTACTGTATATTGTCCAGTAAGCCTACTTGAGCTTTCTACCTGGTAGTGGTCTATTTTATATTTATATTTGTCAGTACTTTGTGTACGACATTAGACGATCATGTGCACAAAGCTTCCCAAGTAACGCAGAATTCGCTGTCCGTACTTTTCCATTTAGGTCTTCAAAATGGTCTTGATACTTCTGTCAGGCCAGGATCGAAATGTGCGGTCCCACTGTATAATCAAAAAATTTACAACGATGATACTCGTTCTGGGCATAGAAATATGCAATTGGGGCCGTCGGCGAAAGTTGTGTAAAGGGGGTCAATCTTAGCATCCCCTCAATTACTGAACCCACACCCACTGTTGTCGTTCCCCCTTCTGGCCAGTCAAATTACAGCCGTGTTGACTAGTTCGTCTATTCGAGCAAATGGTGTGAGTAGTAGGTAATCTGGGAACTAATCGCACAAAATTCCCATTAAAAGAAATTTGAACACTTAAATAAGTAACATATTCTTATTTAGTGCGTATAGATGCAAGAAAATAATTTCACTGCAACTAATATTGAATATATTCAAAGTTGTTTTTTCATGCCACCAAGTATAAGGTGCGGAGATAATTTTATTGGTTCCAAGCAACACCAAATGGGTCAAAAAAATGGATTTGCTTCAAACTTGCACAATTTCACTACCATGTCCTAAGTTGGACACAGAGCAAGTCATACATAGTTTGGGTGCCCGGTATCAGAGTACTACCCGCATACAATCTGAGCAAAATCTGGAAATTCCATACGTACTACAATGTAGTTAAAGGCGTTTTTCAATAATTTTTTTGAAGATGTCCAACACCGATTTCCAATTAAATGAGATGATTGTTATACACAAAAAACACTGCAGAATCATAGTATGAAGAAAAAAGGTAAAACTCGGTGTTGAACACCGGCTTTTTTTGACAAAAACTCTTCATAAGACATACATAACGCATACATACGCTCTCACTCAATTACTCCTAACTGAATGGTGCATGACGACAATAATGTCTCAATTCAGGGCAATTGTTGACATGAATTTATACATATATTTCCAATATTAGGCCATTTTAGATTACGATGAATTCATTTATAGCGGAATCTAGTACATTTTGCTGAATGCTATTATTCTACAGCGTTGCTCGGATCTAATAAATTTTACTCTGGGCAGAGTGTAAGTAATACAGAAAATGTGCCTATGCGACACATTGCCCTCACATTTAAGTCCTCATGATGATAGACGTTTGATCATTATTGGCCGAAGTTGTGAATGCAGTTAATGCAGTTTAATGGTCATGAAGAGCCTCAAAATACTGTATAGGATACTCAGAAGAAAGCCAACAGTCTATTGAGCCTATTAAGAAACGTGCATAAACATAGGAAGGCTGCAGTGCCTCGAAATTTTATAAAAGCTATAAAGGTGCATCAGCCGTGGAAAGACTTAGTGGAATCATACCGCAATTGCTGCTACGAGACGCACCATTGTAGAAGTGTGCGTTACGCCAAGAAATGCGAGAGAGACTGAACAAGAAAAATTGGCAGGCGAAGCTCAAAGTAAAACTGAGGAATCAGAGGGATTCAATGGTGAGTGTCAGTGGAACTACCCGTCGTGACGTGACCCTCCGTCACATACGCACACAGTCGCCTAATCTCCATCTCCAGAGATGGAGATGTAGATTATTTATTATGTATACAAAAATACCCAACCTTGCTGGTATCAACAAATGTGACAAAACCATGATGTCAATTATAAGTGCTAACAACAATTTCAGTACAAGAGACTCACTGAGGAACGACAATTATTATCTTAAACTTGGTCACTAGGCAGTAAAAGTACCCACTGAAAGGGACGTTAATGCTTCTTGGATCAAAGCTGATACTAATTCTATTAATATATGCTCATTTCGTAACACACCAAGATTTCAGTACAAGGGGCTCACTTAGGAAAGACAACTATCTCAAACTTGGTCACTAGACAGTGAAAGTAGACAATGCCGGGACAAATACTTCTTTGACCATAAATCCTTATGTCAACGAGACAGGAATACAACAGTGAAGGGGGGGAGGGGGGTAAAAAGGCAAAAGATTAAAAGAGCAGCACGTATGATGGGTACTGTGTGTACTTCATTGATTCTGAGCTTTTTATTTTTTGAGATTTACTTTTATGTCAATATAAACAAAGGATACTTGTTCCAGCAAGTGACCTATCTTAAGGTGCATAAGCATGCCAAAGTTGCGCAAATCTACGACGATAGGGTCCAACATACCGCTCATCTGTGGAGATTATGACATTTTCCTGGTTGCCAATAATACCCTGCAATCATGAAACAGCAAGTTATGACCCTGTACTCAACTTCAAAAATGCCTTCATGAAAGTCGTCATTAAAAGAAACTAGGAACTTCAGAAGAGCAAACAGATCTACCTGCTTCGTCCAATTCAGTGAACCAGTAATGACAGCTTCATCATCAATGATAACAAAATTATTATGCATCAAGTAGCGGGTACATTTGGACCGAACTGGAATTCCTGAAGTCAGCAATAATTATCGCCACTCAACTTTCAAGGTTACTCATCAGATTACATTCATGAATTCAACTTACTCAAATCCCTCCATCGCTGGTGCTTGAAATGATTACCATCATGAGCTGTAAGCGTCTCATGACAAGTAACAACTTGAATAATAAGTCCCTGAGTATGTTTCTTTAGAATAGCTTCCTCCAGTGGCCGATAAGAAATCAAAAATGCACAAATCTGAATTGAAATTCTAGCTTCTCCAAAGAGTGCAAGTAACTGAGCTGTCGGTGAGCCCGGATTCCCCAACTGATGATTGGGGAAGAAAATCGCAGTGTTCCACAAATGAGCTGGCTTCCGACGTTCCAACATCTTCAACCTCTCCGCCTCACTATAATTACCGTTTTTCCACGCGTATAAAATGGCCCACAGATCCGTTAACATTCTATAGGTTCCATAACTAAGTACAACACACTTGATTACCCACTCTAACTTCCCTATGAGCACCTGTAACAGTACCATCTTGATCTAAGAGTTAAAACACAAGGCATGATTTACTAATCAAAACGTCGAGAATGAAATATAATGCCAAGTCAATATTGATATCAACATGCCAAGCCGCCAACGGTGACCTGAGTCCTACAAACGTCAATATTCTTAAAACAGACACGCTAACGACATCTTAGTAGAATTTATCACATCATCTTGATTAATCTCAGTCGGACAGTGAAAAATTTAGTTATCACCACTTACGTTTCTTATTACTTTGATTTTAATAATTCGGTTGTCTGTCCAACATTTTTCTTTGTCACTCTCAGAATGCCATTTTTCCACAAGACTAGAAATGATGATGTGGCCTTCAAGTCCTCTTGGAACCAAATACTTATCAGTTCCGACGCATTGTGAACTTACGGAAAAACTTTTGAGATGATAAAATTTAGAGCAGCGTTACGCCGTGTTTTCATTAATCACGTATTTACCTCATGGATTCTGGCCTTAATCCTTAAGTCAGTATCAAACTTTGATACAAATTCAAACCAGTGACGCGTCTTAAGACCACAAATTATTACATAAACACAGAAAATTGTATTGAAGTTGCATTGGAATACAGAACCGAGTATATTTCACCAGTTCCTTCCAAGTTGTAGCCAGTTGGACAAACAAGCTGAGACTGCATGATTGTAGAATTGAGCAGTCGCCTTTTATACAGAATTCAACAGGATGTTACAGGTACCTGAACGAGGATGTAGCATTTAAAAGAATTGGGTTCGAGTACCTGAAAGTTGTTTAACATGTTTTGACATACAAAAAGAGGGCTGCGTGGGACGCTGAAGGCGTTCCAAGCTTAAGAGGTTGGCGTGCGTGGGGGGCGGAGCCTCCCACGCGTGAGTGGCGGGCGTGTGGAGTGCCCTCTGGAGGCCCTCTATAGGAAGGTGTGGTGGAGGTTGTAGTATATAATACACACTCCATATGTACACCCAGCTTGTTATTTACCGCAAATTCTGCTAACACTCAGATTTGACGTTCGTTGGGAGTTTAGAAACCGGTTTCTAGCCTTTTTTTGAAAGAAACTTAAAGTCCTCGATTTGTTTTTTTTACCGAAAATTCTGTTAAAACTCGGAATTTACGTTGGTCTGGAGTTTAGAAACCGGTTTCTAGCCTTTTTTGAAAAAAAACCGAAAGTGCCCGGCTTGTGATTTACCGCAAATTCTGCTTAATCCCGGATTTTACGTTCGCCTGGAATTAAGAAACCGGTTCCTTGCCTTTTTTAAAAACCGAAAGTACCCGGTTAGTTATTTACCACAAATTCTGTTAAAACTCGGATTTTACGTTCGTCTGGAGTTTAGAAACCGGTTTCTTGCCTTTTTTTCGAAAAAAACCGAAAGTACCCGGCTTGTTATTTACCGCAAATTCTGCTAAAACTCGGATTTTACGTTCGTCTGGAGTTTAGAAATCGATTTCTGACCTTTTTTATAAAACCCGACATTACCCGGTGTATTATTTCTCGCGAATTTCGATAAATTTTAAAACAGTTCCTTCGCCAACCACGGTTACTTGTCAACTGGTTATAAATTTCATTGGCATGTCCATCCCGGACACAAACAAGTACCTAAAACCGCTTGCATTCATAACAACAACAGGTCCAACACGGATACAAACCTGTCCAAACCAGTTTCACTCGACAACGACAACAAGCAACACGGATACAAACGAGTACCTGACAACGAAACCAGTTTCACATCACGTAAACAACATGTGGCAGTTCATGAAACTTGTCCAACCTCAACCAAACCAGTTTATGCCAAATGCAAATAGTACCTGAAGCAACCTCACCGTGCATTGACCGCATGACAAACAAGTACCTCAACCAAAATTCAATAGTATATAAAGCGCCCACATCTCAGACTTTCATCATTCTCACGGTAGCTCTCAGCAAGCTAACATCATGGAGCGGCCCGCCTCCCCTCCCCTTTGGCAACAGGACACGTTACCTACTCAGTAGGATCTCTAGTACAGATACAATATCAATAAAATTACTGCGTGTAGAACATTTAAAATTTATTTGCCTGTTCATTTCTCGGCCTTGTTAGTCTAGAACCTCTTATGATCATGTCCAAGTTCAATCTCAAGCAATCTAATAACATCATGCGATTAAAGTGCTACTAGTAACAAGCAAAGCTGCTTTACTATGCAAAATGACAATTTTGTTAAGTTTTTTTTTATTTTCTACCCCATTCCATTGTCCGGCATACCACCGTGTGAATAAAATTTGTTTTATGAAGGAAGTTCCACTGTTAACTTGATAGCAATTTTGCAAGGTAAAATTTCTAACACAGCTCTAAATAAATAAAGCAAAGTTATGAGGTGACAAACTATCTTGTACAAGTAAAGCCCCAGAAAAACGATCCAAGCCGATGCAATTCCTATTCCGAAGTAAGCCAGCATCATTTTTACATTTCTGATCTTTAAAGATACATCCGAAGCTCCCTGTGATCCAGCGTCACGTGTGTTGTTATGGAGTCTAGTAACTGCAACATCAACTGAGGTAAGGCGTTCGTTTGTCACAAATATTGACATTAGTCTTGTAGCAGTTCCGTCATATAACTGTAGTATTCCTGCAGAGTGTAGTCTCTTGAAAAGCAAATTGACACATGCGGCATTTGGCGGCCTGTTCAACCAAAGGTCATATGCCATGGGAGACTGTCTTTGTCCTGCAAAGCATTTTTCTGCCTTATGCAAGCCATTTAACTTGGCAGTTAATAATTTTATCATTCGCTCAAAGTCTACGTATGCTCTCTTGTTATTTTGTAGCAAGTACTTCCAAAAGTCAGGGTTACTAGTAGTAAAAGGAATTCGATCAACAGTTTTATCCAGGCCGAACCAATTTAAGTTCCCTTCGCCCCGTAAGCCAATATTGTGGTCTTCATTCGCTGGATCCATGATTCTGTACTCTGCTTGGGCCAACTCTTTGAAGCTTGCCAACGGCATGTACTGAGTGGGGACAACCATGAGGCTTTGAATGCAGCAAGCATACAAATTTGCGAGTAAGGCACATGAGCTGGTCCAAATGAGCATCAAAAACATCATTCTACCTCCGGGAATGTTTTCAGGGTCCAAAAGGGATCGTACAACGGTAAAGCCGGGAAAGTAACCGACTATGAGCTTGAAAACTACAACAAGGACTGATGCGGCTGCAATTAGAAAACACCACGTCCATGCGTCAAATGGCTTGAGAATTAACAAAATATGGGCCGAGTCCGATGATATGTCATTCAAGCAGTACACAAAGTTGAGCGGAATCGTTTCAATCAAAGCTGCTTCCCACTTGGTTGTAGAGATTGCAATAATTCTTCCCATTTGAATGATTGTTATAGGATATGTCTCAGCATTGTAGTCGTAAACTGTGGGAGTGGCATTAAAATAAGTTGCGACCTCTACAGCTACCTTTGCCATTGGCAACCAAAATCTTTGTCCTCTATAAGCAAAGAAATCCCGGAATTTCAAGGTGTTGATATAAGTTAAATCATACGTGGTCAACAGAAATCTCATCACGTCTGCAATATAAATAGGCCAACGCCTGTAGCTGATGAAATGAAAATCAGACCGAGGGAAGCTGTGAAATAATACTTCTTCAACGATGAGCTCACGAGTCGTGTTATATAGAGTAGTGCTGGCAGTAATGTTGACTGTTGGCACACAAATGTATAAGTCTGGACAATGCAACCAGAAATTGTGAATGTATTCAATTTGTTGAGTCTCTTTGTGGTACTCGATCCATACCATGAAAGGTCTAAATGATTGTCCACGAGCAGCCTGATAAAGGCTTTGATGTTTATTGATTTGCGAGTACATCCAGTCGCAGCTCCTCGTATTGCAGGTGTGACATGATGTCACTGCAAAGTAATATTCATACTCTGGATTCACTTGAAATGAAGCGAGTTCCTCAAAGACCCATTGCAATGCAGTGTTTGCACTTGAATTTATGATGAGAAGATGAAAGACGCAGCAAGCTTTGTCATCCCAGATTTTCTTCGCTTGATTAGTTGTCCAATTTGTTGATGACAACATGAATGGAACACTCATCTCAAGAGCACTATATGCGATGACTTGGAAATTGTCGTCATTATTGTGAAATCTATGATGAACGAATTGACGACAACCTTCAGCTTGGCTCCAGTACTTATGAAGGGCAGGTGAAGGTGACTTTTCTAGCACTGTGCGTAGAATTGGTTGTGATGAACATGCAGAGATTGCCAGAAGTAATAGCAGGACTGATTGCCTTTTGTACACCATTATTGTGAATGTTGACTTGAAATCCAAGTATTTTTTAAAGTGTGTCAGGTGGAGAGATCATTCGAAAGACTCCACAGGTACTGGACGGGCGCAGCAGTTGAGCTTTAGTGTCTTATCGTGGCTATCGAGGACAGAAAAACAAGAGCCCGCCTATGACCCCCCGGGATTCAAAATACATGTCATGCTTCTTGTAGAAATTCAGACTGGTCTCATGCTAGGTTTTATCTCAGGAGGATTTCTGGACAAGTTGCACGCACACCACGGCCCATCGTGTTGTTCATGTTTGCAGCGTGAGGTGCCACGAGAGCATTCGTGAGAAATCCACCAAACAAATACAAACAAAGAGAATGCCCGCAACGTGACTTTAACTTATCTTCCGACATTTCGAATTAAACATAAATTTCTGCAAAAATACTCTGGTTTTCAATGTGGCGTTTTTAGCCACGTGACGTGGCTTAAGAAGAGATGTCAAACTCATGCATTTTTTCGTCCGAGCTGGAGGTCGCATGAGTTATTCGATTGAAACGAAAGTCATGTCATCATGACGGGTTTGACCTGGAAAAGTGCCTTTTGCAACTGCCAGTTCCGGATGTCAACTCAGTGACCGGCAATAAATTGAAAACCGAAAGTGGCTAAAAATAACTGAACAAAAACTCACTGGGCTGATAATGACGTCATTCTATTGCGTCGTAGACTTCGGCCTGTGCGCCTGCGCCGTGTGATGACTCATGCTCGAGGTTGATGGGAACTAGAGGACTGGGAGGTGACGTCTTAGGGTTGCGGCGAGGGGGTAGCTGGAACACTTTGAATGCAAGGTTACCGTGAACTTCAGACAACCAGTTTGCCACTGGAAGCCCTATACGAAGGGCACCAGTCACTCAGCTTTAATGCACCAGTCGAAGTTATTACGGAACAAATTGTGAATGTCTCCATAGGAACATAAGGCAAATACAAAATACTTTCTGTTAAGCATACGGCGTCAAAACTCTTATTCGTGATTGGAATTAACCTTCTGTGTGTGTTAGTGACCATTGACCATTCATTTTTAGCCACAGTGTAGCTTTAGAAATTACCTGGAAATCACGTACTTCGTGCGCCAAGCTGGAGGTCACACGAGTTGTTAGATTGATAAGTAAGTTATATCATGAAGGGTTTGACCTGGAATACGTGCTGTTCAAGTGTCAGTTCCAGATGTAAACTCAGTCAGCGGCAATAAATTGAAAACCAAAAGTTGACCAACAAAAATGATTAAAAAGATACGGGGACCAAGATGACGTCACTCTATTGCGTCGTACCCTTCGGCGTGTGCCGTGTTATGACTCATGCTCGACGTTGAAAGGAAATGGGGATGACTGGAAGGTGAAGTCATAGGGGAACGGCGGGGACGCGGGACCGGGATGACGTCATCCTATTGCGTCGTTCACGTCGGCCTGTGCCGTGTGATGACTCATGCTCGATAATGAAAGGGAATGGGGAGGACTAGGGGGTGCTGTCATAGGGGCAAGCTTGGGGGGTAGCTCCCGAAAAATCATTGCAAATGCACGTGCCTTCTACGCTCGACGCAGTCGGGATATTTTAACAGTTTGAAAAAGCATTTGCAACCTGCAACGGTTAGATTCAAGAACTTCTACAAGAAAGAAAGGAAAGCTGGAGCTGTTTGATTGCTAGAAAGTTAGAGATTTCTATTTGCAAGGCACAGGTCTGATTTTTCACACCAAGGACTTGTCGTATATCATAATGTAGTGAATAAAATGAACTCGGTTGTGATATTTATTAAATTTTGAGTTTCCAATACTCAGCAAGTTTCTGGTCCGATGAATCATTGAACCATTTATTTGTATTAAACTTTTTCATTCTTGAATTCACAGATCAATTTTACTTTGCAAGAATGGTTGCTGCTGGACTCTTTAATAATCAAGTCCACAACCTTTCTGTAATCTGCATAGCTTATCAAACTTTTGCATCAATTCTAATCTGCATATAGCAACTTGCCATCGTCCTCGGGTTCCACTTTCATTTGCGAGGGCTTTAAATTCAACCAGCCTGCCGCTTCAGTGTCTAGTTGAGTCTTGTCCAGTTGTTGCCTTCTTGAAATTAAATTCTCAGGCTTTTTTGCAGGCCCAAGGGTGCGATTATAAAGCCGATTCGTAAAGTTTACAATGTTCGGTCCACCATGTAGTCTTTCGCAGGCATTATCAATTAGGCCTAAGTGGGAAACTTTTCATGTGGTCTGGATATAACTTGGAAGATGAGTACGCCATGCTAGTTCCACTTGTTGTGGCAGAGAAGATTTCTAATGTGAGGATGGTTTGGGTCACACGGGCAATGGTTTGGCTCGAGTTCATCTAAAGGTGACACCACCGTTAGAAGTGGAACTTCGGCTCATTTTTGTGCATTCGTAGACTTAAGTTCTTTTGCTTTGCGGCCGCTGGAATTGATTTCCATTGAAACCAAATTAATTGCCGTAAACTTAAACTGCAGAGTGTGACACTCTACAAGTCTAGCCTTACCATCTGTCCTATTTTGCATAGGACAGTCCTATATTTGGGAGGACGGTCCTATGAGATATATTAACCTTTCAAAACTGCTAAAAGGTCCTATATTTCGAAAACGACTGCTAAAAGTCCTATTTTTCAGAAAATATACGAAATTAGCGTGAATTTGGAAAATAATTCAGTATTTGCGCACACCAGAAATCGAACAAAACAGTCGAAATTTTCTTTTTCAAGCGCCTTCGGCGTTATCAAATCAAGTGAATTGCCTGCGTTCGCGTGCTCTGTTTTCAGGAGGTTCGGTATATAAACCAAACTAAAAGTACTCTCAGATGGGTTGCTCTGAGAAAAATCTGTTGGTTTAAATGACTGCGGAACAATTATTTTACCACAAGAAATCGTGATGAGGCAAGAATAGGGTAGCATGAATTGTCTGTGGTTAAAGTAATGAGTTGAGAGTGGAAATGTCAAAGCTGTCAAGCCAGACAGTTGTTATATCTACTAACATTCGGGTTTTACCAACGTATCACTTCGTATGAATGACTTTCTCTCGTTCTGTTTATGAGGGACTGAGAGACAATAGCAATGTCTTAATACAACGTGATGAACTCATGAGTATGCGGCAATGAGGGCATGAGGTGACAATAATTGTGAGTAATTGGTCAGTGCAAAACGGAAGTAAGTATAGTCACATGTATTAGGTCAATTAAGTCTCACTCTCTGGGTAATCGGGAGTGACCTGACTCCTGTCAACAAGGTGTTTTATTGGGTACAAATGAATAAGTGTATCTTCTTATGGCATTCCTAATCTACTTGTGTACTCGCTTCTCAGGAGTGCTAATAATATTCAATTGGCTTCCTACCTTTGAACAGTAAGGATCAAATTTGCATTTGTATTTGAGTGTGTAACCAGATTTTGCTGTTATTTTACTAATTCGTATACTTGTCTGTAGTCTGTGCGCGTGATTTCACATCTGACGTTTCTAAATTTCTCTGCTGAATAAATGCACAAGACTTAATGCTGAGCCTATAAAATATCTAGAAAATGCAGGCAGCCAGGTTTCGGTCTTTTAAATTGTGATTTTAGCCACCTATAAAACGGACCGGACTTATCGTGAAATAGTCCTATATTTTACTGAAATAAAAATGGTAACGCTATACAAGTCACTCATTGGCATTTTATTTCCAACCTGCTGTCGTCACAAATGGAACCATACGACGCATTGAATGGATCGCAAATTCTCCAAAAGGCAAAGTCACATCATGTAACTCTAGAAGTTATTCAGGTTTAAAAGTGTAGTCCTTCCCCTGGCCCACCTTAGTACATGTAATACATTACATATACATACATTTCCCTACATTAAGAGAGTAATAGAGCCACATACACGCTCCACAGCTCCAGAAATGCCAGGCCATGCGTCTTCTTTGTAATCCTGGCACACATCCCCCTCGGTTTTACCCCTCCGTCTCCTCTTTGCTTCCCCATACGCTCGGGCCTGGGTGAAACTGGAGTTTTGTACAGCAACAGCATCATGCACATGAGTTGTCTAACAGTCACACTCCATAACTGCACGCACACAAGCACACACCCGTCAGTATTGATTTGATTTTCACCCAGTTGAAGCCCTCCGTAGTGTTAAGCTGGAGCAAACGCCTAGCTCAGATTCCTTTACGGAATCAC
>JAQIWI010001493.1:0-16152 GCA_034698825.1 Deuterosminthurus bicinctus | reverse complement strand
TGTCATACGTCTCAATCACGTCGGATGAAATAAAGAGGAGAGTTTACTGGTATAACATCTATAGCCATATTCCACATTTATTTACTTTTTCGCATCAAGTCCTCCAGGACTCTCCAGAAGGGTCACTTTTCATGGTTTCATTGGTTTCATGTTGAATCAGGCATAGAGAATTGGCGTCAAATTCGAAGCTATGATATGAAATAGCTAAATAGCTCTTAGCTCATTTCGTTTTTAATAATATCGTACACGTGAATTCCATTCATTGTTATCGCTTCCTATGATATCGAACTAAAGTATCTCACATTCTTAGTAACATACCAGCTGAGTCACAACGTAATTAAGGCTTGCACAAGTTTCGCATGCCTCATTTACGGCACGACGTCAAGGCACGGCACAACAATGGAATCGTGAGGTACCAGGTTCCGTTCTAGCCTTCGGGACCTACACGCAAGTTGAAGACTCAGTCCTGATTTTTTAAAACTGTGCTCCTAGCAGTTTTAATATCGAAACAGTGGCAATTTAGTTATAGAGAAGTTAAATCGAAATTATTATTGGAAAGCGCCGTAAGTTTTTTCAATACTTGCTAAACTTAAATGTGTAATTAAGGCTGTTAGTCTTGTTTGATTTAAAGGGAATAATTGGGCCTTGCACATGACGCGACTCTTGTTCAAGTAAATTAACGACCGCTGTAGAAACAATGGATGACGATGATATTGTCTGCCTATCCCCCGAGCCACGTCAAGTCTTTGAAGGAGGTACTACAATAATTCGTATTTACGTTTTTACATATCGGCGGCATAGCTGAAGAATGATAAAAAGTTGTATAAATTGTACTATGATATGTATGTTTCCAGCCAAAGAAACTCATCGGCCATCAGCTGGTAGAGGCAGAGGTAGAGGTGATGGATTTAGATATTGGAGGAGAGATGAGGAGCAGAATAACTTCAACCGACCGCGGAGAAACTTTAATAGTATGTTGTTGCTACAATTATTTTGGAGTGAAAATGTATTGAAGATTGATTGGGTGTTTTTTTTTAGATCGAAGGAGTCCGTCACCTGGTGGGCAGCGAAGTAGTAGCTACGGGAGGTATAATCATCAAGGGAATCATCATGAAGGGAATCATCATGAAGGCCGCAACGATCAAGATCTGTACTCTAAGAGACCTAGAACTAGTCCTGGAAATGATTGTGTAAGTTGATGAAACTAGCACTTTGTAAAAGTAGAAGTAGTAACTTGTCTGGGAGCCGGATAACTTGTTACTAGATCTTGAGTTAAGGTAGCGTTGATTTATGAGTAGGATTCTTGTGCATTTCAGGGGGCGTATTATGGAGAGGATGTGGAGACTAGACCCGGGCATACGAGCTATTACAATCGACCTCGAATTCAGAACAATCATCTTCATTCTCGTCCGTCGGTAGATTCACGCCCGTATGGCACGAGCTTCCAACGACCAGGAACAGTTTTTCCTGGCACAACCTCCAGTGAAAATGATGCACTGCCAACGCCAACTATTGAAAATGCGCTCATGGTTCGCAATCCGCTATTTAAGCCCCACAGTTCACAAACTAAGCCATCCGGTTATTTAGAACCAATCACTAAGATAAGAAGGCGGAGGAAATCCCCGTCCATGTTGGAACCCCTCTATAACACTTCCAGCTCAGTGTTGCATCCTCCACAGTCATCAGTTTTAAGCGCTAGCAGCAACAATGTACCTTCTGACACGTCTGATCTGGTAAGCTTGTCCTTCCTTTTACTAAATAATAATACTGCTTAGAACGCTGGGATTATGCCAGGAAAATGAATTTCAGCCTGTAGAGGAAACACCTACTATCAGACCACCGTCATCCCCTGAAGTGATTGAGTTGGAAGGCTCTGACGATGAAATCCAAATGATACTAGAAAAGTCTGTATCCAGTTCTGATCGAGGCCCAGCTGTAAACAAGACTGCACCCTCCGAAATGCCAAAAACTTCCACTGATAATCAGACTTCTCAATCAGTTAAGGAAATTCGTGATCAACATGTTCAGACTGGTTTACAGAAGAAGAGCAAGGAAGTTGAAAAAAGTCGTCAAGTTGTTTCAAAAGTTAGTACAGGTGTACAAACGGACGAGACTACGATCTCAAGCTCCAGCAGTTCAGGGAGTTCATCCGATGATGATGATGATGGCAGCTCAAGCTCTGACTCAACCAGTGAATCTGAGGAAGAAGGTGAACTCGGAAAAGATAAGGTGGTGGATGTTGAACAGTATGACCAACGTGCCAATGGAAGTGGAGATGATGTACAACACTCTCAGAGTAGATCAGTTGAAGAGGTGGAAGAAGACGATGTAGTAATTTTGGAAGAGCGGCTATTGATGGCCGATGCAGTTCAAACACCATTAGTGCGTGATAGACATGCTGTGAAAGTAGAAAACTGTGATTTACATAATGATGATACCAATGCCATTCCTGCTGTTGTTGAAAAGGAAGTGGTCTCAGAAGTTGTTCCTAAGTGTGTTCAAGTCGAAACTAGAGATATGCAGGACGCTGTCGGCGATGTAACAGAAATGGAGATTGAACAACCTGAGACTGTTGTAGGGATTGTAATTGAGAAGTCCAAAGCCGCAGATGATGAAATGAACCAAACTGAGAATTCCGAATCCAAAGCTGATGAAATGAACCTAACTGAGAATTCCGAATCCAAAGCTGATGGAATGAACCAAACTGAGAATTCCGAATCCAACGCTGATGAAATGGAACAAACTGAGGAGCCTGAAGCCAATGCTGATGGAATGAACCAAACGGAGAATTCCGAATCCAAAGCTGATGAAATGGAACAAACTGAGGAGCCTGAAGCCAATGCTGGTGGATCGAAGCAAGCTGAAATGTCTAAAATAATCGAATCCAGTATGGAAAATGGGGGAACACAGGAAACTGAATCCGTTGATTTGGAGACTGAGAAAGCTGACCGAACCGAATCTGTCTCTATGGTGACAGGAAAGCTTCCACAGGCCGAATCTTCAACTATGGAGACAGACAAAGTGACAAATCCTGAAACTATGAGTATGGAAACCGTGAAGATAGAGACATCCAATGCTGCGACTATTGAAGAAGAAAATCCTGCGATCCCTTCCGATCCGAATTCTTCGCAGACTTATGTGTTTAAGCGAGAGTCCGATATTTTGGTAGAGACCAATAGTTTAAGCCCAAGTAGTTCAGCAGTTTCGGATGAAGCAGCTCCATCCACAAAGGAAGTTCGTCTATCATCATCAGCTTCGGTCAAAGCGCTTAAAAATCTAGTGACTGGAGACATGTGTGACCCTACGCTGGCTCGACGCGAAGTAATAAATTTGAAAGGACAAGTGGTGGAAGGTCCTAAAGGATTTAACTTTGAATTCGACCCGTCAGTACGAGAACTAGTCACAAACCCCATGCTGGCTTCTCAGATTTTACGTCTCCAGCAGAGCTTGCCTGGTTTGATAGATGGGGCAGTGGTGGAAATTAAGGTTAATCGTATTAAGCAGCGACGTCGTCCTACGTCCAGTAAACCTTCCAGCCGTTGTTCCTCAACCACAGAAGCCTCGGGCAAAGACTGTAAACAATCTGTTGAGACTGAAAGCCCATTAGTCGACACCACACCCACCCAAAAGGCCTATGCTTGTGTTCAACGGCCTTGTCAAGGACCAAGTAGTTCCGAATCTGACTCCATGAATACCCCATCCACAATTGGCGTAACTGACAAAGAGACTGATGAAAACGTAGGTAGCGAGATGTCTGAAGTTACACATGAAAAGCAAGACAGTACAGCCTTGAGTGAAGTGAAGAACGTCGCCCAAGCCGATGAACTTTCAAGCACCCTTGTTCATGAACCCACCCTTAAGAAGACTGATGACGCGTTAGGAATCACACATGACAGATGTAATGGCACAAAATCATCGTTGAGCACAAACAATCTTACGAATAAGAAGCTCCCTCCCCTTCAGAACTTTTCAGCAGGACTTTCACCCGTAAATTTCGAGCCGAGTGCCACTCAAGGTTTTGCTGGTTCCTATCAAAAGATCAGGGAGGCTTTGTTGAAGAAGAAAATCACACGACCCTAACAAGATTTCATGTGATAATGAATTTTTTAAAACGATTTTTGTTGTGGAATTTGTTGAATCAATTATTTTTCTGTTGGTGAATTGACAGATTTTGGATTTACCGTTAAGGGAATGTAACGAACTGTCAAGTTCTTTTCAAACTGGTCCCATGAATATATAGTTTATTATTTTTGGTTTTTGCCTCTGGAATATTTTATCTCATAATGACAGAAGTAATTTACGAAACATCGCAAAACGTCCTGAAGAATTGAAACAAATAAATGACTTTTATTTTTCACGAATTCGACATATGATAGGCCTCACTTTCATAGTAATAATAATAATGATAATCATAGTAACTAACTTAACAGTAGCGCACACACTTCAAGACGATGTTAGAGAATACGAGGAGACTCTAGAGCGTCCTTTTATGATTATTGAAAAGGCGAGAAAATTAACTTATACTGCGTTGTCTCACACAGTAAAAATCTTCGTCTCCACGCTTTTCTCAACATTCGATCGGAATTTTTCAAAATGTATGGCTACTGTCTAATGTGCAACCTACTCTTCTACCTCTACACCTATACTGACGGGATTCTTGAAAGAGTTCAGGTACATTTAGTGTGTATATTCCAGTAATTGATACCAACGCAGTTCCACACTACCCTAGCACCCTTTCACTCCTCCCAAAAACTCAAAGAAAAATCAACGTATACATACCAACAAAGGACCAAAAGAGTGGTCTAAAAATTAAATTTACTACAAACACTACGGAATTGTTGTATAAATTAATACGCCTAGGTGCATCTCCACACTACCTGACGTGAGTAAACTAAGAGGAAGGATTGCCGTTCATATAGATTTCACCTGTGCTCATCACTCAGCTACAGGGAACTTATCTTAATTACTGATGCGGACATTCGCTCTGAGGAAACAACAACAACTTTTACTATAATGTAAAAAAATACGAGACAATACTATCAATTAGACACATTTTTACAAGAACCAGCCATACTGCGTTATAATTTTATCACAATCATTCACTCTATCGCATAAAAACGACGACACACCATCAACTCATTGACTTGGATAACAGATTCAAAAGTTAATCTTCTCATCTTTCATTCCGTGTAATTTAGTGTCATGTTCACGTTCACTCACTTTACATTACGAAACTTCCACGCAAGCAGTCATTCACTTATCGCACTCGCTATTATTGTGTGTAATCACTGTCGGTAAGTTCTAAGAATACTTAGCAAGAAATTTAAACCATTCATCTCCTTCTTCTTCGTTCTTCGTCTTCTAAAAACCCACAACTGTAACCATAGCAATCACTCAAAATTTTCTCAGTCAGTCGCTTATAATTTTCACTGCATACTTATTTGTTGTAGTAGTAGTAGTTGCATGTTGCATATACCTACAAAAATTCATTAGCCTATAGCAAAATTTCTCACTAGGAAAAACAATCTCTCTGAATAATTTTTTCCATTCTCGACTGAATAATTCACAATGGTCGCTATGATATATTGCCCTAGATTATCAGTTATTAAAGCCCACTGCTCACAATCAAAGTCCCTCAGCAATGTGCCGGCAAAGGCTGCTGAGATTATCATGAGAAACTTATAGTTAACAGGTGAAACTTATCACTGAATTAGATGTAATGACGACAATCACAACGCAAAATAATTCACTAAACAAGTAAGAGAACTGAAAGAAAAAATGGCCCAAGATTATTGAGCTAGGAGTTTAGTATATATTACTGAAGGTGAAATATGATCTAAAATTATTTGCAAGTACGTATTCTCGATAGTGTACACACACACAAAGACATTGCGAAAAATGTTCCTACGTAATGACTGGTCGAAAATAGAAAGACCGTAAGGGGTTTATAATGATTGCTTGATGTAAATTTTGATGTGATACGCACCACCTGATAAGAGTGCGTGTGGAGGGGGGATTTATATCATCACAGTTTTAGTAGATGAAGGGCCCGCTTTTAGAAACTGATGAATCTATCGTTAATGGTAGTTCTTCTGCAATAATTGACGGAGTTCCAGGAGTGCGCTTGAAGTCGATACATTAATTTGTTGCCGGGGCAGGTGGATCATAACTCGGGCCCTAGAAATTCAAAATTTCTCTTAAGCTCTTTCTCCTTCCCGTTATATATATGAAATGCGTTTGAGGACTTACAGATCCATCTCTGCCTTTGCTATCAGGTACTGAAGTCTTAGGACGCAGGAAGAACAATATGACAGCCATCAGAATCCAGAATCCCATCAGAAACATTGCCGTAGACTGGCTCGAATCTCCCACATCATCTGTGCATTTACGAAAAAGGTAACATTTCAGGCTTCATTCATAACCAACATGTCCACAGATACCTTCCAATTGCTAACATAGAAGAATCTAACTGGGCCGGCATTCGGCCTCCATCTTAATCGCAATAACTTACTGATTGAGTATCAAAGGACATTTGACTGAATCAATATACTAATTTAAGAGGCCCACTATAACATGCTGAAACCTAACAGTGGCAAAAAAAATGTTTCATAGATAATAATGAACTAGAATTATAAAAGTTCCTCCTAACCCCCTTCATTGATCACGCTCTGTGTCAGTGATGAATGCGTGACAGCTTTCTATAATAAAGTCAACCCAAAGTAAAGGACAGCCATTATTATTTATATCTTCCTACAAATAGCTGTCAATATGGTTCCATTGTTACACCAAGTGCAGTACTGCCTAGTTATATCCTTTTGGAATAAATCAAAAAGCCAACAAGAAGTAACTATTCTCTAGTATGACGACATCACTCTCAAAATTATTGCTTAATTATGCTCAAAAAGTGCTAAGGAAGAAGATAGCAGACTTACTCTCAGAGAAGCACTCATTCTCTGTGCAATAATCCTGGTTCTGGCGTATCTGTAAAGAAAATGAAAAAATGATGATCATTTTTTTTATTAGTCTCAACAAATTTCTGTCAAAACTTTTCTACATGTAGGTAATGCATTCGTTTATAGCAAAATAAATAAACAAATGCTCATAGGCTCATTACACAGTTCAATTCTACCAACTATGTAGACACAGCCTGGCACTACACAATATAAACAAGATGCCAGGTGCATCTTCTCAGTATTTCCTCGTACAATTACGACAATAAATACATTATTCCTTGCAGATACTAAGAAAAAAATGTAAACATACACCTTGATTCTTCAATAAAAGAGACAAATTGAAGCATGAGAACATTTTCAACATTCTTTCACACATTCAAAAATCAACATACATCTTTCAGATTACAAAAAAAGTCCACAATTCATCCACCTGTCTTCCAATTGTCTACAAATTTACGACTTTTGGAACTATACCCAAGTAAAAAATATCCTTTCCACATCACTACTCAGCCAACTGACACATCCTGTCCCACTTGACTGATTACTGTACTTCCTCAACTAACTTCCGATTATGCACTTGAGTTCATTATATAACTAGGAAGGGAAATCTAATGGAAATTACCATATTGATGAGTCGACGGGTAGCAAGCTCATGGCTCCAGACGCACTCACAAGGGTCAAAATCTCCAGCACCTGGGTCACTTCCAGCCATGATGATTCTTGGTACTCTCTTCTTGTTACAGATCCCTCAACAACAGCAATTTGGACCACACAAGGTGATATTTACTTGACTCTTCTGACCGAGAAAGACTCGTCTCACAACAACGCCAGCTGTCCTAGAAATAATCAAAATCTATTTAGTAAACACTACGTACTGCTATTACTACTACTATAAATTAGCACAGACCTCAGCTTTTTTCCCACCCCACAAATTCACTTATAATAATGTTTATATATTTTACCTTAACCGTATGCCTCAAGTGTTGACCAGAGAGTATTATTCCAAGTCCTCGCACTGAAACAGGCAGATTTCTTATGACAAGAACAGTCCCCTCAACAATATTCCTCCTACTAACAACAACACTACTGCTCTACTATACCACCTCAATTACTATTCTGATTTCCCTTTTAATATTATCTCCCTCAAACTTTTTTCTCTATATACACACACACACACAGACCAACAGTTCCACTTTAATTATGATTTTGTCTCGCTGACAAAATATGTATGTACGTCAGCTTTCCACTTCTTCTTGTGTAATTCCCATCTAAATGTACTTGCAGTATTAACTTTATTGTCCCACAAGATAGTACTGAATTTTTCCCCTACAAGCCTTGATACGCAAATTATGTATATAGCGACGACGACGACGACTTAAATCAAAAAGCCTTCTCAATATATACTACCCAAATATATTAGGGACTGTATAATACATATACATGGTGGTGGCTTTTTGTGAAGGCCTCCTCATGGTAAATCTGATACAGTACTTTTCTACTACTACTATAGACTGTCTACAGTACTTTTCATATACACGAACATAAGGCAGTAGTTGTATTCAACTGACGAGGACTTCTCACAGTCAGCAGGCTTAATGCATACCAGGATCCCGGTCACACTCGGCAGCGCACTATTGGCTCGAGCCTTTCATGACGTTTCTTCTAATCATTCACATTTGTATATAATAATTCCCCTAAAGCCGCAACAACCGTTCTGACAGCTCCAAAAAATAGCTTTCTACATGCAGACAGACACAGTTGAAAAAAAATTTATGAGAATTTCTTGGAATAATGACCTTTCTGTATACCTCATTTACTCTGTCAGCAACTTGAGTGGTTCATGTGAGGGCAACTCGTTCATCTGAGGGGTTCAATCAGGTCTTCTGGTAGCTTTTTGGTAGGTCTTCTGAAGGTGAATGAGGTATTTTAATGTGTAAAACCCTTAAACTTGTTTGCAATAATAGACTATATACCTGGAAAGGGTTTGCAAGTCTCGGAGATAATCTCCTGCATATAGTCGTCATGATAATGTCCCAATATTGTCCAACATGGCAGTATCAAAGTTCTGTTTGACAAGATGAACAAAGGAAAAAAACGTTGCTATGTTTACACTGTGAATGTGGACTTTGACAGTGCGGGTGATAATAATGATAAGTTTGGGGCTGGGGATTGATAGCAGCCTACACATATGTTGATTTTTGTTGTTTTTTTTTATTTATTTATTTCATTTTGCAGACAGCTGTGTGAGCAATTTTGGAGGTGTAGATTAATTGTTATTATCGACAGTAAATTGAAGGGAGTTGGAAGGCGAGCTGAATTTCATCACAATATATGCAGCAGCAGCATCCTGATTGTCTATTGAGCATTATTATTATCTGAATCCCAAGACTATTAGACTTTAAGAGCATTTTAGAAGAGCTAAGTCCACGTGTACCATTGTGACTGCAACACGTCATGTTAACTACATGTGCAGCCTAGAGGCTGGCTTTGGAGTCATTTTAAATAGCATCATCATCAATATTCAGTTCTATATTGGGGTATAGTTTAAGCTGTGTGGGAGGCTAGTCAAGCTTTGTGGGAGAATCGTCAAGCTCTTTGTGGGAATAATAGTTGAGCTCTGAAATAGTGTAGTTTTGCTCTAAAATGTTACAACGGCATTCAAACGAAGCCCTTATCATCAGTATGCAAGTTGATTTAAGGAAGATCCTGCTATTATTGGGACAGATGTTAGAGCTTTTGGCTATGGCAGAAATGCAAATAAAACTAAAAAGCTATAGTTCAATTGGTTCCATTGTGAATGTTATCCGGTAGAAGAGCTAGAAGGATGTAGGAAAGTCAGTTGGGACTGTTATGTTTATTTGTACAGTGACGGAGATACTTGTTTCGGGTCTTTCCTGTAGAATAGGTAACTCTCATCACTATAATATCATAATATTAAATGTGGCTTTCCACTGGACGTATATTAGCGTAAGGATTGAGATGGAGATCTTTGCGTGTATAGTGTATGTAGATTCATTGTGTTGTTGTAACATCAGCCTCTGTGGAAATATTTACAAAACCTTGCATGAGGCACAATCTGCCGGAGTCATTACTTTTAGCACTATAGCAAAACTCACTATAAATGCACCATGATTGCATTGCTGGAGTGTTGAAACAATTGCATTAGACTGCCAATTTAACATAGAGTTAGTGTATCATGCAAACAAGGTGTTTATCTCAACGTCTGACATGAGCGGTCACAGTGACTGTCCTTTAGCTTTACTAGTTTTTCACCCTAAAATTACCTCATAAACACTGTCCTCATACTGGTCAGCAGAGCGAGGAGCCAGATCATACATCAAATACATTGTAAATAATGGTCTCAGTCTACTGCATGAAATAAGCAACACTGGAGATAATAAAGTGGCTAGTTTCCGGCTGCACTCGGGCAAAGCATTCAAGGTTATGATTTTATTCATATTATTTTATCTAGTCAGACTCTCATATCCCACAGATATTTACATTCATTTATCACGATCCTGGGATTTTACATGAAGCCATCAAATTGAATGCCCTCGTATCCGCATAGGCAGGGTGATATAGTTTTGACATTAAGGCAAATACCTTTGAAGAAATCCCCATTCCCTCAGACAATGCCTAAAGGAACAATGGAAGTAATGGAACTTGCATTTCCCTTGCAAACGAAATTTAGAATTCATGGGTTGGATTTAATTTGAACAAGTTTCTTGCATTGAAAAATGATAATGATTTACGGCTTGCTTGGTATACGGAGATGCACCTCAACTTTTGATATTTTCCATTGTTAATAAAATCAAGGGCGCAAAATCAGCTGCGCACCGCTACTTCAGCAATGCTGACGATGCATCCATTTAAGGCTTTAGGTAGCGATTTTCTGTCATGGCTCAATTTAAGTGATCAGTTCATTGCACGGATAGTGCGAAGGATTCCTACAGTTCAATACACTTCCTCTAAAAATCTGCACGACGATGTTGCTTGAGTGACTACACGCTCGCAATTCAATGATGACAAAGCTGGATGTAAATACTTATTTCAGTATTGAAATGCAATAGTTCTTTGGCTGGTTCGGCGTTCGGCCGGCGACGAACAAGATAATAATGATAACACGAAAGTAACAAGTAACATAACTCAAATTATTGCTTAATTACTCATTCACTTAGGTAAATCGACCAAATTAAATGAATGCAACATGACCGGCAGTAGTTACATGAGTATAGCTTTAGTTCTTGTAGCTTTTGTATGGCCAGAGCATTTAAGGTAGAATGCTAAGGAAATTCGTTCCGACGCCATGAGATTGATAGACGAGGTAAAAGGCTCTGCGACTAGGCCCTGTTGTGAATGTAAAATCGGAGCAGGTGGATACTGTTGGTATCCGGTAGTCTCCTTCAAGCATGAGCAGCCGGAAGAGCAACAACGATCCACCTCAAGCTTCCAATAATGTGAGTCATTCATGTCATATGCACATTTTTCTTTCGTCCCTCATAAGAAGCATTTGAAACCGCAATAATTTGGCCACAGAAACCACCGTACAGCTCCCGTGTGCGTAACATAACTCTGAACAGGTATGGCTCTGCAACGGCCACCTTGAGGACTCTTACCCACGCGCCTCCAAGGCAGACTCAGGATCAAATCAAACCTAACAGTCAATATGATAAGCCTGACCCACTTCCCACAATTTTGCACGTCAGCTCCCCACCTGAGGCCCAACGTCCGAAAACTGTACGAGCCACCGTGATTGACCAATATGGCCGAGCCAACATCCGGAATCACCTGCCTCCAAGGAGATTAAACAGTGCAGTAGCAGGACCAAGTGCAGGGATGCGACGAGGCTCTCCTTCAGTTATAACTGCACGTCCAAATCCTCCTCCTGGTTCCTACCAGCCGCAGCAGAAGACCAATCCAACGGCAACAACACAGGTGGGACATAAGCCTGCAACCAAGCCTGGAAATACCACTAATATGCGCAAAGGAGTAGTGTCTCTTAATACGATCCTACCACCACATAATAACAGCAGTACAAGTGGGAGTGTAACAGATTCCCAGATGTTTCCCTATGCTAACATGGCCGCTGCTCGTCCGAAGAAGAATGAATTCTCCACGTTCAACGTCCTGGTCGAGAACCACGTAGATCCAAAAGCCCTTCAGTCTGCTTTGATCAATAATAATCAAGCACTTGCGGATAGAAAAACAAGCTCGGAGATACGATCGGATGAAAAGTCAGAGTGTGGCATACGGGAAGTAACACCTCCGAAATGTCTCCAGGACGGCTTGTTGGACTCATTAGCAAATGACAGCAAGGCGATAGTAACGAAGAAAGCATCCAAAGACAGCACCCGCCGACCCACAACCGCTGCGGGCAAGCTGTACGGAAATGTCAAATCTAAAGTCTTTCCGGATTCATCACGGACGAAGAAAGACACGTCAGAGTCATCCAGTCCGAAGATACGAAGACTACCACCGACTTTACCGTTCTGGGCTTTTGGAAGTGTTCCAGCTGATGATGCTAAAAAACCTGAAGAAGTCAAGAGACCCTTTTCTGCCCCTTCAACTCCCACAAAGTACCATCTGACAGAGCTTGCATTCTTAGAGGCCTTAAAAAAGCCAGAGGACTTTGGTTTGGACAAAGCACACTCAGGGCCAACGAGTGATGAAGATTTCACCGTATCAAATGTTACAGAGACAGAGCTACTTAAGGCTGCTCTCAAGGAGTTCTCCGAGAAGACCGAGACCAGTAGCAATTCTGACCAATCTCAAAGTCCGCAGAACGACCACAAGGTAGACAATTCAGAAGAAAGTACTGGAGAAGGGGATGACGACAAGAGTTGATTATTTACTTGAGCTGTGGGATCCGCTTCCTTAATTAACATAAGGCTGGTTACAAGAGTAATAAATTCAAGATATCTTTATAACGGCAAAGACACTTATACTCATTTTATTGCGAGCTAGCTAAATTAAAAGCAGCTCCTCTTATAAGAGAGAACACATCTCAAGTCGCATAGAAGCAACCTCTGCAGTCTTGACGACAAGTTTAAGTGCCATATGAGGTTCTCTAGACGTGCTCGTATTCATGATAAAACAATGGAGGCCTAGTTAACACCGAGTTATACGTTTATTCTTCTCATCAAATTTAACTCAACCTCGTGTGATGAATTGCATGAAAATATAGAATCTCTTGTAATTATGAGCTCTATACGTGCTTATGTTTTACTCAAATGGTCTCAAGTTTAAATGAGAATGAGGTAAGAGGCTTTACAAATGATGCGGACGTCTCTATCATTTCCCTCACACTTCCACTTGATGTGCAGAGGTGCTCATGGATACCAAAGTAATGCATCTGAACAATGAAATGCATACACTCACAGGTCATTTAGTGCATTTAATAATCAGTATTACTCATATTTTTTACTTGATACTATCATTACACGAATGCGATCATTGTCTAACCTGCTGCGATCTTCATCTATTCATACTAAACAATTAAACCTGACACACAACAGAGCTATCATATTCTTCGCGATAGTTACATGACTCACTCTCGAATAAAAGTCAGTTATACGTAAATAATTGTATTCTTAGAACTAAATTTTAGTCCTCCATACACGTCCACCTACTAAAGTGATCCCAAATGACTCAAACAGCTCTCATTCCAACTTGCCACCAGATATTTCCAAAAGTAAAACATTATGCTGAGTTCTCGTCATAAAATTATTCACACTAGTCACACACACTTTTTGAGGATTAATATAATTTTATTCTTCTTCTTTACTTGATCATAAGCCTATTGCTAGTAAGCGTCAAAATATATAATTATGTGTTGGTTATTCATAATCTGGCCATTTTCTAGTAGACGTAATTATTTTTTTCAAAAAAACAAAACAAACAAAATCAAATTCAAAAAACTTCATTCAATCTTCTTTTGCGGCCAGCGACATGAAATACATATAAAATACATAATCACTCGTACAATATTATGAGGTGGGTGAAGCCGGTAAAGACTAAAATATACACACCTTTTTAGTACTACCAACTACCACTAGTATTACTCATAATCGCTACATCATCCCAGTAATATATCCTGCACCAATCACACAATAATTCATTACATTCCTTCTTCATGTTAACATAATGTACTAACCTGGTAAATCATACCGCCTAAATCTATGTATGTAGTCATTAGAATAGGATTAAAATATAGAATCGACCTTTAATTACAAATTACTTCAGAGTACATATTTTATGATTATAGCACGTAAGATATTGAATGAAACACATGATTTTTACTCATCTTTTGGCCTAGGAGCCTTAACAAAACTGAACTATTCAGCTCATACACTGAATAGGAAAACCCAAACCTAACGTCATGATATCTTAAAGAAATCTCTCAAGATTGCATCTAACCCTACTACATTAACGTTTTATACGTATGCGTCACATCCTCACTCTCGCTGCTTTCTGTACAATCCTTTGCCATCACGATAGACAAAGTTAACAGACATTAAAATACAGTCCAAAGTTAATAATTATCCTGTGAATTAATTAATTACAATGTGCTGCATTCTGTTTATATGCTTACAGTCGTTATTATTCTTCCTTTTACATTTAAACTATAGAGGAGGAATTTTGGCCTCTCATAATAATCCTAGTTGCTTTACACGATTTCATGCACAAATTTCGTATATAAGAATCATGATAATTATTAATCCATTTGTATATAATGTGGTAGGCTTGGGATACTCCTCAGCCGAACAGTTTCTCAAAGCATCCGTGACAGTAGGGCTTGTCATTCTGTTCCTTGAATGTCCCCTTATTCAGTTGTTTAAGGCAGAACGAGCAGACGAAATGTTCGGGATGAAACTTGCGGAACATGGCGGTGATGCATCGTCCTGTAAAATAAACAAACCCAATTACATTTCCTCCTTCAAACAACAGACTGAAAAAGAGAAGCTATACGAACCGGAAATCGGCTTGTGGCACCCCGCACACAAGGTTCCTCTTTTGGCATGATAATGTGTTTCGCAATAAGGCTGTCCTTCATGGTCAAAGAACGACCCTCCTTGGAATGGCTGGCGACAATCCTGGTGTGTATGAGAAAAAGATAAGGAATATTAGACTCATTTCACCTCTCATCTCCACCATAAATCCAGAAAGGCACAGAGCCTTGCCAGAAATTTATCCCTCACCCTTCTACCCATGGCATACAATGATAATAATTTCTTGTCTATACTTGTTCGTCATCGGCACGAGCCATTTTTTTTCAACAACCAGCTGACATGAAGCATATAGAGAAGGATTTTACAGTCTCGGGTAACAGCTCTTTCAACGGCATACAGAGACTAACCAGAAAACCAGAAATAAACGAGGATGACTCACTCAGCGTCCACACTGGGTATGCCGAGGAACAGGAGCACATGCATAGTACAAATACATGTGTGTACGAGCGTTTGTGCTTGTATTTGCGTGTGTATGTGTGTATGTGTGTGTGTGTGTGTACAAACTAGGAAATCAAGTCTACCACGTAGCGAATTATATTACCAGTTTCTACACGAGTATTAAATGCTTGCAAAAGCGTCCAACGACAACTGATCTCATCCGTTTACAAGAAGACGAAAAGACGCGGAACACACGGTAACATTCTTAGCATAAGACAAATTTGTTCCAGCTGATTTCCATCTTGTTCTTCCTACCAACACTTGACACTTTGCTTTATTAATTCCTTCCTGTACTAATTGGCTGCTCCGTGAGGCATGTGAGTAGAGCCGAAAGTAAACGTTCAACTCCAAAATGGAGATCAAATACGCCACACACACAAACACTACTTGCTCAGCCCTGCCAAATTATTAAAATTAGAATACAACACTCAAAATTAGCTCGACTCATTGCTAAACTGCGATCCATTGTGATTCTGACAGGCCCTATACATTCATTTGATCAACTGCTACTCCAACTGCTAGCAACTCCTCCAATGTCACTACAACCATCCTCTCACTGTCTAATGCCATTTCTTATTTTGGACAAGCCGTCTAAAAACAAACTCCCATCGTCGTCCTTCAATTATTTTTGACGTCGAGGAAATTCATATTCATAAAGCAAAGCTACCATCAACAACACACGCTCATAGCTCTGAAACAAGCCAGGTTTTGTGACGCTGCAACTCGCACAACACACCAGTCCCCAATTCATT
>JAQIWI010001492.1:0-16153 GCA_034698825.1 Deuterosminthurus bicinctus | reverse complement strand
AATGACAAACAAACGACAGCACCAATTTAATGCTCCCCATGAATGAGCAGAAAGACAAGAGAGCGCTACCACAGAGGTTTTTTGTCTTCCATCAAAGGACCCCCTATAAAGCACAATGGATCCGCACGTACACATTAACCATGTACATATACTTGCTTACGACACGAGTGTATAGTCATTCTATTGATTTCGGCTTACTGTCTCTGTGCAAATCATTCAATGTTCTTTGTAATCTTGCAAAGGAATTAGCCTCAATATGTCTCCTTTCACAGCTAGCGATCGTACATGTGGAAATGGGAAAGAAAACAATTGACGCGGAGTAGAATGCCAGAGCAGTAGTTCATTATTTTAAAGGCACCATAAAATTTAAAATCATTAGTGGATGGAAAGAGATAGAGAGAGTGAGGGGATGTATAAGGAGGTTCAGTATGGGAAAAATTATTAGAAAAACTCCTCAAACCAGATCAAAGGGCAAGGATAATAAACTGCTTGAGAAATCATCATCGTCATTATTATCATCAGTCGTAAGAGTTTGAAGTATAACAGAGAGCTGCTCCATAATGTACCGTGTGGATCCATCATTAAGGGCACTCAAAGAGAGGAGTTAACCAATAGTTAACAACTGCTCTGCAAACTAACTTGAAAGTAATTAGGGACTTTTTATGAGTGGCCTTTCTCGACTCTCTCATACCAGTCCACACTTCTCAGAATCTCTCATGATGACTAACTTTGTGATGATGACAGTTAAACTGTGTGTATAAACTTGACTGCTGCTAATGGCTGAGGGAGAAGCAAGCTTGTGGAGTTAGAAACTGGCGTGTTGTACAAGTTGAAAAAATTGGCGAGAAAAAAAACAGAGCATAATAATAAAGATTAATGACCGGAGATTGAGAGAAATCAATGAAACTGTGCAAAGTTAAGTTTCACCCTGGCTGTCTTCAACTTCTTCACCTCCGCCTCCAATTCCTCCAGGTCCTGGCTGAGTTAGTTTAAATTCCGAGAGTGTGCGTATGTACGTGAATGTGCGTGTGTGCCTTCCGAAACCTTGCTTCTTGAGTATTCTCAAGAGTAATTACGGCCTTCTGTCTTCCCTACCCCCACATCCCAGTGCTACAAGGCTGAGCATATGGAGGGCAAGTTTTATACGGAATCTATACGTACGCATACAGACAGACATATTACTTCCACATCTCGACGAATCTCCTCGGGAGACGATGGAGCGTGGTTAGGAGGACTTATACGTATCGCTTCCGTCCCTGTACACATTAGGTTTCATCTCCAGTTTTTCTTCTTCTTCCACACAACCAATTCCCAGCACAATTTTAACCAAGTTTCGCACTTCAACAGTTTTCCAGAAATTAAACTCTTTAACTTAAAATTTCTCTCTCCCTTTGCTCAATTCCTTCTGCGTTCCGTATACTTTATTTAGCAGGAGCATGCTTCCCTTTACTTCCGTTCCTTGAATCATTCGGAACAAAGTCTCACTGGCGAAGTATAGCAACTCTACTGCTCAAAGCATACAAAGCGTGTGCCCTACTTAACCTATCCTTGCTCTTTAATAAGACGAAAGCCGGTAGTATAACACCACACACACACTCACATATAAAAAGCCAATAATTGTTATTACTCGATCTAGTTTCTCCTCACAGCTTCTCTCTCAGCGACCATAGTGTGGTGAAGCCATTTCACCGTTATAGATTTTTCCCTTTATACCTCCTTCTCCCGCTACTAACTCCAACCATCCCAGTTTAACCTACACATGAGACTTTGATAATATAATTGACCTTTCTTGTAAAATTAAAGGCGCCACGTATATAAGTAGTACATGCTTCTGCGGCCAATATTCGACTCCGCGTATTAGCGTGCTCTTATAGCCTACTCAATTATTTCCTTTATCCCGTTAATATTATGTCCTTTGTTCATTCCAGACAAAAGTAACACCTCTGTATGTGCCTTACAGAAAGAGGTAAAGAACGGGCTTCTTTATACCCTGACAATACCATTGTTCCGAATTGGCTCCTCATATGTATCAGATAGCTATTGCCACTGTACACGACCATGTTCACACAATAATCACTTCTGCAGGAATCCTAGTGGCCCATTACTTCCAACGCAATTTTTCACGTGACACATTCCGGCTCACGGTGTGAGGCACAGGTGCAGCTGACCAATCACACGCAGATCCCACCGGCCCCCATATATATAATCCAGGCAACTCAGCACCATGTGAAAATCAATGGGGATTTTTTCAGCTAAAGAAGAGCAACAGACGTTACTTTCGCCCGTCCGGTGTGAAGTACACAACACCTTGAGACATGTGGGCCATTAGGAGCGTTCATGTTTATTTTCTTATGAGATATGACCAAGGTGTGGGCTTCACATGAGCAAGGGCCATACGGAGACATGCCACACACACACACGAACATACATAAGATATGACAAGGAAAATGCATGAACTTTCATAATGACTGCTGTAACGACTAGCGCATGAGGTGGTCACTCTTTTCATTTCTATGTATGTGCAGTTTAGATTCATATTCAGTGTCCACTTTACGTTGCCCATTAACAATTAAATGGCGAGACAATACTCCATGAATAATATATGCACATGGAAGAAGACACATTCCCTAGACCCATCATCATTACTTAAATGACTGGACACTCATTATGGCTAGCTGACCACAACTATGTGTCTGTATGTTGTGTACAGCGTGCGTGAATTTGTGAGAGAGTGAAGGTATAATGTATGGCATCATTCGACAAGTTCCTCCTCACACTTAATCATACTCACTCTTCCACTAGTGAGGCTATTCATATTATCTCAGCAGAATGAAGATATTAGCTGATGAGGAGCTGCGCACAACAGTAAGGATCCAACACTTTGTAACATATTTACCTGTTTTTCCAACGAATACGTTCATTCAGAATGAAAAATTGCACTGGTAATATATTTTACTTGACGCTAGAAGTTCACACAGACATTACTTTTGCTGCGGTGTGAGCAAGCCTGTGTATAAAAACGAAGGGACTGTAGTGTAGCTTTGATATATTCATTCTGCTCAATAATCCATTACAGCATGTATGTGGTCCATGGTAAATTTTACCGAGTTATTTAAACTCTTATTAGCCCATGCCATCGATAATTCACTCCTATGCACATGCACTGCCGCACAATCCTGTCGCCTTACAGCAGCTTTACATTTTAACTAATTTCCACATTTCCAACACCACCAGCTCCCTTTTCCTTCTCCTGTACCCATCAAGACCAAATAGTTAGCAAGAATTACGATATACTCACGCTTGTCTTCATACATTAAGGAGAAAAATAATGGAATGCCTTTCCCCTTGTGTATATACTACAATGAAAGGTCTCCTATGCAGTGTGCGTATCGGCCGAAACCAGTATTTTAGCATGTAGTCAAACGACCTGAGAAACCAGTCCGGCTCTCTCAATCTTCCTCATGTGAGTGCATACAAGGTTCATCCAGTGTCCCTATGCAGCAGCAGGAGCAGCAGCAACAGCAACAACAACAAGTTACCACAAAGCAAGACAAGGCACACACTGAGGTTATCTATGATTCTTCCCATCATCATCAGCATCTTTACCTAGCCTCCTCATAATTCTTTCCACTTTTCCCCATCCCCGTACTGTCAGCTGGACTATGAACTCGTCGTCGCAGCCCCGCACATAAGATAACAACAACACCAACAGCACCGTTGGTTTCTTCTTTCCAAATTATTCCTCGCACTTGAAGAGCTGACCGAGAGGGACAGCGAAGGCAGAGGGAATTCGTAGCGCACAGACAGAGAGAAACTAGTTGTGGGCAAGACAGAATTTGTGGTCACAAGCCAGCAGAAGCAAACCTTTGATTATATTATTATCTCCCAATATAATCTCTAAGCTACATCTCGCTAAATAAATTATCTCCTTCTTGTCCTTCAGTGACTGCTTATGTGAGCATAATTTGTGTGCGTGAAGTCAAATATTTTTCTCGTCTGGCTTCTTCTTTCTCGTCCAAGCCAACAACAAATGTTTACGAATGGAGACAATAATCCACCCAGATGCATCTTTTTTGTTATCATAACGAACCCCACACAAGAGCTGGCTGTGAGTGAGAGTGTACAGTAGTCGCTGCTCAAGTAGGAAAAATCGATTACAAAGCACACCAAGAGACTCAGGAAGAATATGAAATATATCCTGGTCGTTAATATTTAATGATATTATTATTGTAGAAATAATAGAAAAGAACATCTTGCCTTGCCGCCACCACATGAGCTATTATTTGCATACATTTCTATGCTTCTTGCGACAATGTCTCGATGCGTTTTTTACACGTAAATTCATTGCAAAAATCTACGGATTCAAGTGCAGTATCTTGAGGGGGATATTAGCAACAATAGTGAACATGGTAGCTTATTAAAGGAGAAAATGTTACTATTCTCCTAATTGAAATTCACAAGCAAGCTAAAAACTACTGCTACAGAGTCTCTTGACTTCACAGAGGTTAAAGCGCACAGGGATGTCTAAGAAGGAGGAAGAGTCTTTGATGCACACCGCAGGTGCTCACCATCAAACTTTACTACGGTCGTTCCACATGGCTTCACATTATAGTCATATATGCGCGTCGTCGTAATAATAAAGGTAGTCGCCTTGCCGACAGGATCCAATCTCACGCATACAGACAGCCCTGAAAGGACACTGCAGTTTGCTAGTCTGGATTTTAGCCGACCAAAGCCTAAGATAACCTTAAGCTTTGGCATAACCTTAAACATTCCATTATTCCGGCCACGTTGTTGTCTTCCTTGTTGCTCCTTGTATGTGTTTGTGGAAGCATGTAGATGATTTTATAGTTCACGCTCTGCTTCCGCCACACATAACATATAGCCACCTTCTTAGACATAGAAATGTACAGGGGAGGTATGAAATCAAACCGAGAAAGTCCAGCCCTTCCCTTTCGTCCTCAAAGGGGTTTAAGGAAATGCTTGGGAAGTAAGAGGAACCGTGCGTTCCCTTCTTCTTAAAGTTACACACCATAGTCCTATGATTCGACTTTATGACCAGTTTTAGCATTGCTTCCGCCTTTAATCCACTAATTTAAATTCAACCTTGATGCATTTTAACGGGCCAGATATTGCTACTACCGGCTGGGTATTATGACCATTCTACCTTGCCTCTTCCCCTCTCACTTTTAGAGTTTGAATGGAGCCATGAGAGATACGTATACATGTTCATTTATATTAGCATTATTGCATTCCTGCTCCAGAGCAACACGCACCCCTATTTGTTCCCTTTTCAATGAACACTCATTTCCGACTGCTGCGTTAGATATGCTACCGTGCGTGTGTCCCCTCTAAACCCATGAAAGAGTGAGAGGATCAGATATTATGCCTAGCACGTCCATGTAAATTGCATCTTGCATCCTTTACTAACGTCTTATTATCATTGAGTGTAGGATCTTACATGTTAGCTAACACGAACAAGGAATCTTCCAGGTACATATGATGCAATATTTAAACTCACTCTCATGTCTCTTCTTTGGCACTGTGAGCCACGAAAGCTTCTATGAGTGGGACAATTCCGGTGAAAGCTTCCGAATAAAAGAAGAGCTTACATACGTAAAGGGCTTTAATGGTCCTCTATATGTGTGTCGGCTGACTCAGAGAGTCGGGACATTACAGAGCCGCTTCCCTGCACTCACTTGATCTGTTTGTGCTCGCAGATTGAGAAACGTACAGGAGTGAGCACTTATGTGAACGTGCTTCAAACGGACTCATGCTCCTCACTTTCCCTGACTCATCCCCGACACACTATGAGCGTGCAATAGTAATGGAAGAATAAATGACTGAATGTAACTTGTGAATGCTCATTACATAATTATTTGTTCGAGAACAGAATGCTAACATAGAGGAGCCTTATGCCTGGCGCTTCTGCTCTTCTCCGCAGCGTTTAAATAAAAACTATTGTTTGCTAGAATTACCTCAATGCACCACATTAAATCAGTACTATGTAGCATCTCAACTCACCGAGGAATTAACTCATGCTGAGACACACACATATAGACATGAAGCTAGCTGGTGGCTACAGGAAGAGAGAGAGAGAGTATGGGAGAGAATACGGAATTTATTTTTCCCTCAAACTCCTGTCATGTACCGATTACATGGTGAGTACACACAGGGACATTATATGGACCGGTGCACACACACACATTCACACACATCAGACACACACCGCATGCCTCCTCCCATCACATCTCTCTTATCTTTTGCTCCGTCTTTATCACAACTTCTTGTTCAATTGCTCCCGGCTCTATGAGGTGAATAAAGGAGCAACTACTGCTGTGACTCTCCCCTCGATTCTCGCTTCCTCTATCGCTCTCTTCCTTTTGTGCCTTGAATTAGACCAGAGTCCGTATATAGATAGAACTTTTAAGGAGCCTATTGCTACTCCCCATACATTACGTGGCTACCTCATGAAGTCCATACTTTTATATAGAGTTAAGTCCAGACCGTCCTCCTCCTCCTCCTCCTCCTCTCATCACATCACATCACATCACACACTCTGGTTACATCACAAAAGCATAACATACAGTAGCTATAGTATGCCTAACCTTACCTATGCTCTTTAAGGTCAGCCCAAAATTCCCTCCTTACTTTTTACGCACAATGAAACACAGTGTGTAGATTCAACGTGACCTCGCCTATAGCGTCAAACCCATCTGAACCTTTACTGTGAAAGTTATAGTGCTTCATGCTTTCTATACGTTTATACCTAAAGAATCTTTGGCTTTCAAAGCGTCCACCAAAGTGAAATTATATGAAGGAAGAAGATGACGATGGGTGAAAGACTTGGTATTTCTAATGCCCAAGAAGAGCAATAGGCGTAGTGGGTACACGTAAAACTGTACTACAAGTCTTCAGTATAGCACCAAGCTCCACACCATCCTCAATAAAGGCCTTATATATTGATTCAGGGAAATTGTGCAGAATGTCTTTATTTCCTGTGCACGCTGTGCTGTCGGCTCCTCCTGCTCCCTTTCTGTCTCTCTCTCTTCTTCTCCACCGGTTTCCAATGGTCATAGAAAACTGGCGGTGCCGATTTTATAACTCATTAAGTACCTTGTATTCCAGCCACGTAGTTCCAATTCCCTAATACCAATAAAAGCATCTCTCTCTCTCTCTCTGCGCCGAAATGCTACAAATCAAGACATCATATATTGTGTATTGTACAGCAGCAGCGTAAGGGAAGGAAGAGGAAAGGGCATTAGATGTAACCTTTTATGATCATTATGATGGCGTCAGCAGTGTCAGTCTGTATAAAGCACAGCACATGAGCCCGTACACATTAAATTCCACTCCATCCACACATTTAATTAGCTTTCTAATGAGTTTACCAAAACTCTTCAACTTAAACGCTTCCATTAAATACCTAACTTGCTAGTGAGCTCATTTCAGCCAGGATTCACAGTGACAACTACAGACAAGAAGGTTCAGGAGAAAAACACACAAAGTGGTATTATAAAATCTTGTAAAAACTGTCCGAGTTGATTAGACAATTGAACAGAAAGATGAGTGTTGTAGCTGTTATGTTATGCGTGCAGGGATCTAGTATGCGTGTGTATTACATGAAGGCGCAAAGATGCACCTGAAAGTCCCCTCCAGCATTATTGTAGGCTTGATGTGCGTGTATGAGTGTGTGAGTGTTTGTGTGTGCAATGTGGACCCCTTATAATTTTCATGTGACGGCCGGGTGTGAGCGAAGGAGCAAGTTTCGCTTCTGAAACAGGTTAACAGAGCTGAGAAAAAAATACAAGTTTACCATCAACATAGACACATAGTAGAGAAGTTGTCCGAGCTATGCGTGCAATAAAATCCCTGTTCCTTCGGCTCATCATCGTATGATGGTTCAGAGCAGCATTTCGATAGGGTCAGCATTTGTTTAGCCTTCTGTGTGTATGTGTGTGTCTGTGAGTCATGTAACAAGTCAAACGTGGGGTAATTTTTCTATCAGCATCAATACAGAGTTTTTTCCGCTTATCTTCATCCTTGTCCACTTGTCTGTACCAAATCCACATAATATCAAACGAGTAGGTATATGTACATACGAATCTATACACATTCTAACCTGTGTATTGTAATAACGATGCATAGCCTGCACTATAGAATGCACAAGGTACAAGCATCCCCGTGGTGTTCGGTTCGAGTGTGATGCAAAATACGGAGAGACAACATAGTAGTCATGAGTTTATGATGAAGCAGAGCAGGAGGATAAGCAGTTATGATGTAGCGGCTGTGGAAAAAACTAGTAGATCAGCATTTAAATCAATACCCTGAATCCAAAATTTTCTAGCGTGCAGCAGCTTCAGCAATCCACACTGTTGTTGCTGACGTCCTCATCATTACTATCATCAGGACTGTAACACCGAATGATGAGCATGAATGAGCGGAAAGCTATCCGTTTGCATAGCGGTCATCATGATAATAATGATGATTCTTGAGGTATTTCTGCTGCATCGTGGAAAGAGCTTTTAGTCAGCTATTGACCTCTCAGTATCATCCTACCCGCCTCAGTATGCACACCCTGGATGATGATATAGCTGAGAAAATCACTCCTATTTTCATTCCCCTAATTTGGCATAATTATTGACAAGACTTTGAAAAGCACCTGGAAACTGGATTTATTGTAGAAAAGCTTGTCTCTCTCTCTCTCTGCTGTAATACGGAGCATTCCTCAAATTATTATTCCTCCAACTTCTGGTACATTTTAAATTCTTTAAAACAACGCCTCTGGCCTTCTCTGTTCGTTCACTTGACCACAAGAAAATAAGAACAACTGATGGATGTTTGTGTAAAAATCCAAATCTTACCAAGATGCATCCATCATTTCTCCTCCTCCCCAAATTCATATCTCCTGCATCATTGCAAGCACACAAAAAGGGTTTTTCAGGTGCACTGGCACGCAATAATACTTTCAGTGCAAGTGAATCACTGGAGGCAGTTTAGTCCGAATGCTATGCGTGTGTGCCGATTCCATCATCAGCATGATAACAACCAGAGGGAATTAATGACATGAAAACCAACTCTGTTGGCTGTAGATTAAATCCGATTTATTTGTGCTCGTCATAAAAAATACCAGTCATTTGTCTTTGGCTCGTTTTGAACAAATGAGTATTGTGTGACGGCGGAGAAAGTCTTGGAGGCATAGACACATGCCTATATATGGCTTCTTGTGGGAAGCCTTACGGAACGAATGAATTTTTTTTTCGCTCCCTTCACTTCTGCACCTTCATTTCTCCGTCTACTTCCCGTCCATCAAATTAGCCACATCATAAAGCGAGCTTTTTAACGGTTTCTTTAATTTCAGAAATTCACGTCCTCTCATGTTCACTTTGCTGAATTTCCCAGTAGCTGACGAGGATATTATCATCGTCCTGGTGGTAATAGCATTGAAGCCGGTAAGGGCGGTGGGAGGGGCCACCACCACGTACACAGAACGGAGTTATTTAACAGTCGTACTTATTGCGTACGCACGTCGTCCTTGATGTAAGACTTTGTGAGTGCTCATCAAATTGGAAGATTACGAGCCTATGGACTTGTCAAGAGCAGTCAATATTTTACCGTTTCCTCTTCTATCCACAACAAGAGGACCACGGCACGTCCACTAGAAAAGACTCATGCTCCTCTGGTGGTTAGACTGCCTGTCATTATCCCCGTCTAACCAACCTTCCAATGCTCATAATTAAATGGGCAACTCGTCATGAAGACTGGGAGAGAAACAACTCCCTATTATGCTCACACTGTACGAGGCATTATGATGTGTGGCAGATTTGTGCCTCCAGCACAAACACACACACACACGTAGCACTCGTCATGTACACAATGCAAGACTTGATTGAGTCATGGCAATTTTTTTCGCTTCATACCCCTCTTGTTATGTTCAAAGAGAGGAGGACTCACACCCGCAGTAGGAACAGAATGAGAGAGACAGACAGTGAGGCGAAGGAGCGTTCTAAAGTAAAGCCGCAGAGGAGATTAAAGGCAGGGCCTGTTTCATCATTATTTAGAGCAGTGGAGGCAAACAGTTAGGCCTATAATTTATTATAGATGAGAAAAGGGAAAAAACTTAATACCACTCCTTCTGTTCTCCAAGTTAGAATCCTTTTCATCATAATGGCAAGTGACGTTTGTTACAAATTTCCATTCCTTTCTGTATGGAATACTAAAGCAATGATGATATGATTCGTTATAACTCCTTTGCCCCTACCACAACAGTGAAACCATAGCGAGTTCATATTCGCAGAGAAACCAAATTTAAGTCACAACAGCAGCAGAATAGCAGACTCCAATGGCAATACTAAGAAAGAGTAACTGGGCTTAAGCTCTCCCATCTTACCAGCCTAAACTTCTCGTTATTACCAGAGAGCGAGAGTATTTCGTTTACGGATTTGATGCAAAGTGGAGATCAAAAGAGAGACAGAAGGATGACTGTTGTGTAGTATATAGAAGCACTACGACGCCTCCAGTGAATTTGCGTTTTACAATGGTTCTTGTGTATAGTTGTTGTTGGTTTGCTATTACTACTTGTTTCCCTTACAGAATATAATGGGAAATACGTGTCTCAAGCTCGCTTCCCTCTAGTAGGGAGCTGCATTATGGCAAGACTCATTCACGCCTCAAGATCAAATCTGTATAGCGCACCATAAGTACATACTTAGCCCGGCGTAATAACACACGCCCTGCCTCCCTGTTTGCACAGCTAATTTATTAATTAAAGTCGGCTCTCCTGTCTGCTCACTTTACACAGTCTTGCATTCTCTGAGTCAGCCCAATAGAAGTCCCATAAGGTCCACTATTTATTGCCACTTTACAATCCTGTCCGGCTAATTAGCCCCACACGCACATATGTACACACACATGTGGCTCTAATGGTTCCTCCTTCCGTCTATACAGCATGGCTCGGCAAGCTATTAACCACGAATGACACAGACATAGGTTGATTTTAGTCGGGCTATATAGTTCATCTGTTTTAGATGCTTATCCTACACGGAGCAAGCTTGAGCTTCTGTTCTTTGCTTTCTTCCTGACAACAAATCTTAGTCCATGTTTTCACTGTGACATAATAGGCACTTCCAAGCTCACCGTCTTTCCCCTTTCTTTCTTTCTTATCCCCTTTTTTCTCTGATGATTTACAGAAGGAATCGAGAGGCGGGTGTGTGTATGTGGTGTGTGTGATGAAGGGTGATACAGAGCAGAAGTTGAGAATGTAGCAGCGCTACGTATGAAGTTGGGCATGAGCACCACAGTGAAATAATATGATGGCGTAGCTAAGGGGAATTAATGCCCGAATTTCCACTCCACAGTGGATGCACTTGGAAAAAGATAGAGAAGGAATTTATGAGAATCATTTGTAGCGTCAAGGCCATGAGTGAATGCACACACCAGACCTCCCGCCTTCTTTCCCGTCTTGTTCCCTTCGCTACTTCCCGCCGAGTTATCGTCCAACTTTTCCCTCTTTCTTGTACAGAAAAACTATCGCTCCACGAACAGAATTCCAGCTAGGCAACCATCTTCATTGGAGAGAGAAAATGTTTGCTCGCACTCAAGTTTTTCCTACAGAGAAAACTTTCCCTTGTAAACGAACGGAAGACAGATAGAAATCCTGGTCTTGTCCCGGCATGTGTTTTCTCAAATTAACTTATGGAAAACACAATGTTTCGTATTCACAATTCAATCTCTTTCATGTTTTCCCACAGAACAAGTTATATGGGCTAAAAGGTCATATTTATAACCGCAATTGCACATGCAATTCCTCCTAGATAAGTTACCGATTAGAATGCTGTTTCCTATTGTGTTGAGGAATGGAAATTGGAATAAAACATTACAAAATATCGAATCGAATTTATTTTACTAACTGAATAGGGTGTTCTCCACAATACTGTCTGTTCTCTTGCCACGTGTAAGACAAGGCTGGTGACGGAAGGAAGAAAGAACAATAGTCGTACAGTTGCAGTATGAACGCAACAACTATTCCGCCGTATTATTCATTTTAACAAAACGATCAGACTCTGAATTAAACGACAAGTTGACGATCCAACATTTCCAAACAAGCTCCTTGCAAATGTACGAGGTGGAGCCAGAAATGAATAACTGTAGATTAAATACTGTGGTAGCTGGTCGCAGGGAGCAGTGGACTTGGAAAGTTGTCACCATTCAATGGAAAGTTTCAATGTGCTCGTGTCAAACAGGAGGAGTGCTATCTGGATACAAATCTTGCTTCATACAAAGCAATAATAATGACTACTGTGTTTGTTCAGCTAACTCTCGATGCCTCATTATACATCCTCAACTCATCATTGCACAGCGCAAAAGCTTTCTCTTCCTATCAGTCTCCTACTGTACACCACACTCTAGTATTATTTGCTTTTGGTTAGTGTATGTGTGTACTAAAACTTACTCATTGTAAAACAGAGTTTCTTGCTGACGTAATGATAAGCGAGTCTGCATGTGAAACGCGGGTCATTAGGGTCACAGTTCTACAAGACATGCTGCTGCTTTACAATGCAAACTGTAGTCACTTGGAGCATGGACACGTGCTGCTTTTAGTCTACGCAAGCACACTCGCAACATTAAAGTTTACACTAGATCCTACTTTGTGATTGTGGTTAAACTTATATAATGACACATCTTGATTGTCTCCTTCCAGCACGTAAGGAAAATAAGCAAAGGAAAAGCCTTGACAGCTTATCCGATTCTTTTGTTTGAGCTGCAATACATAGAAAAGTTGATCCGGGAAGAAGTACTACTGGGTTCAAATTCTCCCAACTCCATCTCTTCTGTTCCAACGACCACAATAGCCACAACTATCCTCGTCAGACTTGAGACATTGCCATCTGAGTGTAAATAATTCATATCCCAACCCTACTCCAACCTCTACACTGTTACTATGACTGAGAATTTCAAGACTGCCTTTCGGCCTGTCTATTATTTGTAGCCGGGGTGAGAATAAAAAGCCAATAATTATACAGGGAGCTCACTTTGTCCCTGATTTCATTTCAACTTCCATCTCTCTCTCACGGTCTACATAGTCACATACACTTCCAATCCTCCACAGCTTGTCGACTACTCTCACACAGAGGAAAGTGTGTCCAAAACCAAGGAACAAACTTTATCCATTATTGCGTCTCGCCTAATAGTCCGTCCTGCGACTAAAACATGAGCCTTTTCTTCTTACACACGCATTGTCCTGGCTCCAGCATGGGCACTCCGTCCATAACAGACAGAAGGAGGACAAGCATAATGAGATTCCTTTTTATGCCCCCTCTGTCCTATACAACTGCTCTTAGTTTAAATTCCCTTCCTCCACAGTCGTACAGGAGAAAATACTTAAATTATTAACAGAGAAATTTAGCTCAATTATTTTTAGAGCTTGTGGATTTCTATGTTGGCTCATCATGATCTTAGCCACTGGAAAAAGCTGGCTAAGCACAGATGCCCTCAAACCTCTTTGTCTTTTATCTGTGTATTGTTGTAGTCAGCAGAACCAACAGAAAGTCGGTTCTGTTAGTAAACAGTACGAGGGTGGAGGGTCGATAGTAGGTTACCATGATGAAATTTTAAAATCCTTCCGGCACTTTCCCTTTTCTATATCTGCTTTAACTTTTCCCACGTCCTTGCATAGATTCGTGTGGTCCAACATGAACGTATGTTCTGTTGGTTTTCCCACATAATTTTCCACATGGCTGCATACAGCCGAATTTTAAAGTTACCATGTTGCCATAGAATAAGCAGGAATGTACGTCAGGCGAGCAATTATTTCCGACTAAGAATTTTCATTTAAATATTCCCATTTACCGACAAAAACATATTGAATGAAATTCCACAGGATGTGTGCCCATATTGGATCCATGGTGACCATTGGAGATGGATTTTCAGACGTGTGCAGTGTAATAGAGTGAGAGAGAGAGAGCAAGCGACCCGAGTTTATAAGCTTGATGCAATCATATCAGAGCATATTAAAACACAGAAGTACTTCCGTATGCGAGATACGGGTGGCAAGGAGGAGAGCCTCCACCTCCTTACTCCATAAGTAATGATGCCTTGAGAGTAAACAAATGAACAAATATTTCCCAGGGAATTATTACCTCCCGATGGGCTACTCAACCTCAATATTGTTCTGCGGACCAGATTAAAAGCGTTACATTTTATTACAGCCAAACTTAAAGTCTTGTAGATCAACTCCATACTCACACAAACCAACACACTTCTCCGCCCTCCTCTCTCTCTGGTTATAATAAAATGTTATACAGACAGAGAACTCGTTAATATTACAGAGCAAAAAGGGAGTAGCATGAAGAGGGAGTATCACTACTCGTACGTATATACCTCTGCGGGCTTTTTACGCTCACCATTGCTTAATATCCTTCCCAGTTTAATCTGACTTGAGAGTAGTAAAAGTTATGCTCTCTCTCTCCCCCCTCTACACTTCCTCTCGTCTTCTTCACCAGCAAGTTCATTGTCATAAAACCATACTAATATCTTCATACTTTTCCCTCTCTTATCAAATTATTATCTGTCTACATATCCTCACCCACAGGTCTATTACATAATTTAGCATCTCCTTCAAAATTACCCTTACTCATACTACTCTCCTCCCATGCTCAGTCATCGAGCCGCATAGCAGTCATGTACACAAGACCAAAGGCTGAGGAGCAGTACCCTTGTGTAACTAAAGATGAGGTAGCAACACATGGCCCACAGAGAAGATTACTTAAAGGCAAACGAGGTATTACACAAAGGACTCATACACTACACACTCACTTCTCCTCTATCTATCTTCGTAACCTCATACATTTTTCAACTGATGATGATATGAGGGAGAATGCCATGCAGTATCAACTGTCTGCCCTTCCAGATCGCATGCATCGGAATTCTGCTTGATTGGCAAAGAAAGTGAAACGCCCACAGCCCGTTTCTCAGTATCGCGTGAAATTTAGTCAACTTTTATACGGCCCGACGCACTAGAGCAATCAGCCACACACTCATACACACATTCAAAATCAACGCACGCAACAGAATAAAACTTGCAATGGAATATACTGAACGCACGTTCCGGCGTCAGTTCAATGTGAAGGCCGAAGTAGTATTTTGTTGAATCATCCCTCCAAGTAGAATTTTGTCACTACATATTATCCAGCTCGAGTGTAATTACATGTTTGCTACGGACACCAGCACACACGATCCTCATCATGATGATGGTGATTTCCATGAAAAGAAACCACCAAGGTTACCTGGCAAGAAGCATACATCACATTTTTTTTGTTTTCTTCCAGCTCGATATTATGCAGCACACTAGGAGTAGGACTTGCCTCCTAGTTTTTCTCTCTAAGCTTGTCACTCCAGCCGTCAGTCACTACGGCTTTCCACCACATTCGAAGCTTGTTGCTGAAAGCTCTCAAATGTTCTGCCTTGTCAGGAGAAACAAAACAACAGATCAAAACTATGCGACTGTGTGGATTTTCATTGTTAAGAAAGTCCATATGTGGCGGATTATGTACATTTGCTGATGAAGATTGAAGTTTATGAAGACTAGCAGGTACACTGGTGGTGGTTGTTGTAAAGGAAAATATTAGATTAAAACTGGGATGGCTTGACTGGTATAAATTACACATCATAATCCCACACGCTCCTCTCATAGCCAGAAGCCCGTAAGTTGCAATCGTACCTTTGACCTTATGATTTGTTACTGTCAGCCGTAAAGTCTACACACATACACACATGGACAAGCATGAGTTCCCATTCGTTCTACCAACATGCTCATGTTTACTGAAACGTCACATGGCCATACTCCAGTCCCTCATCACCATGACTGCCATTCCGTGGTATAATGCAGACCCATTAGCTGTTACTAGTGTAGTTTTCCTTGTCAATGATGCACGAAATATAGATTGTAATTGATATCGCCTCTGGCATTGCTTTTGCCTTCCTCTCCCAGCTTGGAGGGGCTACTGTGAGGGCGACCAAAACTCAAACAGCCCTGGAGTGGTCCTCCGTTTGATTAAAACTCAGAGACCCGACCAGCCCCCAACCAAGTCCCATCCAGACGTACACATCAAAGCAAAATGCCTTTGGAAACAAGCAGAAATAAGAGAGAGAGAGA
>JAQIWI010001491.1:0-16163 GCA_034698825.1 Deuterosminthurus bicinctus | reverse complement strand
GGGCCTATTAGCTATCCTTCCCATCACTTCGTCTCTCGTTCTTGAATGTATAATTAGTTCTAAAACCTGAAACTATATATACAACTGCGGGTACTTACTCTCAACCCGCGGAGCAGCTGGTCTCGGCATCAATTTACAGTGAACATTGTTTTCGCTTTCTGCTTAATTGTTTATTAAATGCTAACATGGCAGACAAAATTTTCAAAAAATAAATTGATCGAAATTACAATAAAATAAATCGATCAAAATTTAAAAAAAAGTTGTCAAAAATTAAAAAAAATGCATTAAACAGTAATAAAATAATTGAAAATATAAGTCATTCGCACAACGAAGGCAAGTGATGGCCGAGCGAGACCGACTAAGCTGGATAAACATTGTGAAAGCAGGCAGTACGTAATTCATGTGGTAATGATGTGGTTATGGCTTGTGATTCCGAAAGAATACTGCATGAACAAGTCATCTGTGCCAAGTTTGTAGCAAAAAGACATGCAGTATTGCTAAAAAATCATGTAAGACCGGCAAATTCCATATGTGGAAATGTTCCTGGCACATTTCCACAGAAAACATCTGCTGATTGGCGGAGAGCTCAAGCTGTAAAATTAAAGAGAATTGTTATGAAAACAATAAAGTCATAAACTTGCTTCAACACTCCAGCTATCCTCAGCTATGCGTCCTCTCTTTTGTGACTTAACTCTTCCTCGTCGTTCTCTTCCCCTCTGTCACCGCTTTACTTCTCAAAAGCTCTGACGTCAGCTTAGTGCGGGCTGGTATTTCATACGGCACGTACCCAAGTTTTCTCATCGTGAACACTCGCAATCCATCGAGAGCAGACGCATAAGCCAAAATCCGACAGTTTCATGCGGTAAAGGCTGACGTTTTCTGTCTTTAGTTATAGAGCAAGAGCCTAGCTGTGTGGTCGGCATAAAAATAGCTAAGATGGGGACAATACTCGGGCGGACGAATTGTACCTTCACAGAAACGAAAAATACGAGACGAATTCAACAAGTAATGGGACTCAAGCTACTGTACTAAATCCAACTGCCTTTTCCCATGGAGGTACTTGACTTTGTCTGTACATCACAATCCCTTTTAAGAGCCCATGCCCATAAAATCTTTCAGGTAACACTTGAAAAGTGACTGCAATTTTCAATTTTTTTCTTCCAGTTTTATATTTGTTCTGCACGCACTCATTAAAGTTGTTTGTAATTTTCAGATTACATTTCCACTACTGCTGCATTCAGTAGATTTTGTACCGGCGCTCTGTACGTCCCTTCTGATTGTTCTGAAGCCGTTGTTGGCTGAGGGACGAATACTTTTCGCCGTCACCATGAACCACTTGGTAGGACACCTTTATGATAAAGTCCAGATGCCTAATAATGACAATATAAAACTTACCGAAAGATTGATTCTGGATTACAAAGAATTTTGGATGTCACTTTCAAGCAGTGATGCATATTCCAGGAATAAATATTCCGGGAATTGGAATATTTAGGAAAAAAAATTGAATCCTATTCCATATTTCATTCCAGGATTCACTTTGGGATATTCCACATTCCCATTCCAAATCCACTCCCCTCAGTCTGTATTCCACATTCCTATTCCAAATTCACTCACCTCAGTCTATATTCCAGTATTCCTAATCCTGAAAAAAAATTATTCCATATTCCTATTCCATATTCCTATTCCATATTCCAGCGTTCACTCTTAAAAAAGGTTCTTGAATTGCACTGTGGTTCGATTATGAAATCCAAGTGAAACAGGTGCTTGGGGGATCTGACATTTTTTAAAATCGACAGAAATTTTTAGTAATTTCGGCTGTGAGAAGCTCTGATTGTAATCTTGGACATTGCTTTACTTTTAAAATTTTGAAGTGGAGTAATTCAGAATTATAATTTATATTCCATATTCCGCATTTCAATCCAGTTAAAGTAACAAATATTCCAAATTCCACATTTCAATCCGCTTTTACGAAAATAACATTCCATATTCCATATTTCAATCCAGAAATACAAATATTTTATTCCGTATTCCACATTCCAATCCACTCAACTTAATTTTATTCCATATTCCATAGTCCTAATCCAAGAAACTGAAAGTTGTATTCCTAATCCATAGTCCCATTCCCTGACATGCTGGAATATGCAACACTGCTTTCAAGGACTTAGTCAAGCCTTCTCAAAATAAGACCGAGGACTAATAATAAGGCGCAACTGCGTTGAAAAACTTACACAAACGATCAATAATACAAATATAACAAAAGTGAATTAGGAAGGGTTGGAACGAGATTCCTTGTCTAACTTATTCAAACTGGCGGATTCTTGTTTTTTTGGGTTGACGTGCTGATCAAAGATTGCATACTATTGTATGCATGACAATGATTCAGTTTTATCATATTAGTTTTTTAATCCCTACAAATAAATTAAGCTCAAATGATGGTTGAATTACTTCCTATCTGAACGTTACTACAATTGAAGGTCCGAAGCACCGCAGTTTGTTCAAATAAGCTTGGACGCTTGGAGTACCCACTTTTGTCTAGAAAAAGATCAACTCCACTACTTTGTACTCTCAGTCAGTTCTTTTAGTTCTGAGGTTGCCGTGGTAACCGTGAGGTTGTTGATTTTACTTGATGATTAAAACAAAGCTGAAATCGCCTTGGCCGATGGCCCATAAGAGAAACCTTTCACCATCAAACGACTTTTTTATTCGCTAATTAATTTAGGCAAAAGACTTTGTGGATTGTAAAATGGGCCATATCAACATAAATGGCTCGTACAGCACATCGCCAAGGAGACGATTTTATCAAAACCAGCCTAATTTAAGAAATGTGCGCATGGTTACAAAATGTGTACATGTGTAAAATTGGATACGTGCAGTTGCATACATGTACATATTAGGCATCTGGATGAAACCAAGAGAAACCTGCTGGGTTTCTTTCGTACGTATGACAGAGACTGTCAAAGTATCTGAATGCAACGATCAAGCATGGAAAGTCTCTTTTTTGGTGATTTTAAATCCAAATAAGGCTCTGAATAGTTTCTGGTTTATAGCATTTCGGATGCTCTCTCTTCATCCTATATTCCTGTGCATAATCTGCATTAATATATTCATGCTTCTATACGTGCAAGATATTCAGACTCGAAACGTTGGGGAAGCTTTGGTAGGGAAAGCCAGCTGGGAGGATCGTGTCTGGGACTAGAAGTCATAGTAAAGAACTTGCCAAGAGCTTTGGGAAATCATGAAACTTACGCAGAATTCTAAAACAATCGAGCCTTCCACTTAAAAGTAAAATGGCAAAGCAGGAGTCAGGCACGGAGAGAAGTAGATGCAAACAATAGGAAGCCATAAACTCGTTCTTCTTCCGCATCCATGAAGTCATTCTGGGCTTTAGTTCTCAAGAGGTGGTGATAAAAAACGCGGGCTTCTCCCCCACCACTCTGTCTGTGGTAGGGGAGAATCCTAGTCCGGTTTGGACCATTCAAAGGACACAGAGTGGACACTGTAAAAGAAGCCAGCATGGAATTGAGTAGCGCCTCATGGCAAGAAATGTTCCGACCATAATTGCCGGCTGATACGAGTTTTCGTACGGTGAGTGAAAATTATTTTAATTGAATGATCCGGTCGCGCTAAAATTTAATACGAAACGCATGAAATTTGAATGTGAAATTGTGGTACTAGGTTGTCTTTATTGCCAAAACGTGTGCGAAACAATCATCGTATGGAACCCATGCCGCAAGGAAACCGTGAGCACCTTACTTGGAACTCAAGTTAAAGGAGCTGGCATTACGCTTAAAGCTCATATCCACTTGACATGAAGATGTTAAAGAGCTCCTGTGTCAATTTCTTGACAGTTTAAACACCAGATTTCATTGGAGAGCCTGTGAATGATACAAAGGTCCTCAGTACTTGGAGACCCATATAATTTTGTATCAATTGGTGAATTTACACAACGCTGAATAGGGCATGTCGTGGTCGTGTAGAATAACAATCAAGCAAAATATAATATAGAAAGAAAATTACTGTGACAGTAATAGCAACAAAATGTCAATCATTGGAGAAAGACTTGCTTCACTGTTTGAATGATTGTGTGAAATACGTGCAGAGTAGATATGAAGGCACCAAAATACCAGAATTACGAGGCGGTGACAAGGCAACCCCCTCGAATTCCCCTACCCGACCAAGTTATTGTTTTATTGTACATTTTGCCATGAAATCAAATTTAAGCCAAGGGATAAAGTAATTAAGTTGATATTATTTTTAAAAAAAATAATAATAACAATAGCAAACAATTTTACCACCGCTTAGCCGTTTATATTTAAAGATGCCGATTATCCCAATAAATGGCAATTTTGTGAGACATTAAATTCATGTTTATTAAAAAATCCAGGATTGAGGGAACTGAAAGCCTTTGATTGATTCAAATATCTTTCAACCCGCGGAGCAGCTGGTCTCGGCATCAATTTACAGTGACCGTTGTTTTCGCTTTCTGCTCAATTGTTTATTAAATGCTACAAAAAGGTGCAGAGTCAAATGGCAAACAAAATTAAAAAAAAATCGATCAAAATAAAAAGAAAATAAAATGACCGAAATTACCATAAAAAATAATCAAAATTAAAAAAAAACAAATTTAAAAAAATAATTAAATTAAAACTAACAAACCACCACCACATTTTTTTCATGATCGAAAACTTGGACATCTGCGTTTACTTACTGAGACCCCGTACATAAGCTTTCGTGACCCAAATTTACCCAGAAGTAGCTGCCTAGAATCCATCAGAAATGTGGATGGGGTAGGGAACTCATGCATCTTGGTCGGTGTTTCGTCGTCCTACTGCCTGCCTGGTCTATTTATAAACAAGCAATTTCTTCCATTGCTCACATTTGCTTACAGCTCTCTTGTGCACATACATTCCCAATGAGCATCAAAAGCACTGCGGGCTTGCGTGTTTACAGTTGGAAATCATTCGCAGCTCATCTTCAAATCTTGTGACTCTCACTCTCAGCTCTTATTTAACCTGAGTCAGTCTATGTGTGTCAGATAACTCTCAGCCGGGTCTTCCAGCCTGGCTGAGAGCTAATTTGCTCCCACTTAATCTCACTAAGGTAAGCCAACAATTATAATTGGTTTTAGTTATAGCAATACAGTAAGATAGTAAAATTGCCATCGATACGTAATTATAATTACAGTTTGGAGTCTCTGTGAAGGTGTGATCTTGGACAGCAGTGCAATGCAGCTGTTACTTGTGCAACCTGTGACAATGAGAAACTTTGTGCTGACAAGGTAAACGCATTTTTGGAGCTTTTAAACTTGATTTTTGCACTGACAAGCTCATAGCTAAAGCTTGTTCATAATGCAAAGGACTTCCGAGCCTTATTAAAGGTGACTAGTAGCATAATTCTTAACTCATTTGGCATTGTTGATTTCAGGTTGCTGATGCAGCCACCAGTCATACTTGAAGAGGAGTGGGAATTTGTCCGTGAAGAGAAAAAAGAAAATCATTAATAATAATAATATATAAAAAATATTTGGGGAACTTGGTTCACCTTGGAGAGATAAGTCCACTACACATACATCTTCTTGCCAGAGCACCTACAAAAAAGGATGTTTTTTAATTGAATTATTGCAAGGCAAAAGTAAAAGGAATTTTACCCGAACGATTTATGAATGAGTTGGCAGTTTCTGTGCATTGACTTTATACGGCTGTGCAGCAGTCACGTAGTTCGATGGGGAAAAACTTTGTGTGGACAAGGCAAACACGCACATTGATTTTTCAAGTCCATTGTCAGTTCCTAATTTTGAAGGGGGCAACTTAGAACTAAACATTTATCACCAACTATGTCAGATATCACTATTGAAGTCAAAGGGAAACTTTGCAAACGATGAGGTGAGTGACCTTATTCAGCGTACTAAAATTTGAGCAACCATTTTCCCCAGCTTGCTAACTATTGTCTAGCCAACTTCTCCACCACGTTTACTTTTGTCCAGCCAATTTCTCCAGCATATATTTTCCTGCCCAGCCAACTTCTCCAACACGCTTAAAATTGTCCAGCCAACTTCTCCAGCATGCTGAATACTGTGGAGACAAGTTCTCCAGCATGCTGAATACTGTCCCGGCAACTTCTCCAGCATGAGACATGTTGTCCAGCCATCTTCTCCAGCATGCTGAGTATTGTCCAGACCATTTCTCTGGCATGATTAACATTGTCCAGCCAATGCCTCTAGCACGCTAACTATTGTCCAACCAACTTCTCCAGCATGCTGAATATTGTCCAGTCAACTTCTCCAGGATGCTTACTATTGTTCAGCCGAATTCTTCAGTATGCTGAATATTGTCCCGGCAACTTCTCCAACATGCTGAATATTCTCCAGGAAACTTTTCCAGCATGATACTTGTTGTCCAGCCGTCTTCTCCAGCATAATTGTCAAGCGGTCAAGCCACCATGAACAAAATGTCATTCACATCAGTTGCATCCTCTCTCCTGCCCTCCCAAAACAGACAGCTTCCGGTGGGAGCAGATCTGGACAGAGATTGAAAAAATTGAGCACGTGTAGCATCTGCTGCTCTCACAACTCTCTGAAGCCCGACTATTTATAGGCAAGAATTTTTTTGGAATGCTTACGCTAACCAGCATTTGACTACACAACTTTTAGGCTTTAGTCTTCCCGATTTAGGATGATACGCAGCTCATCTTCACAACATATGTGACTCTCGCTCTTCTTATTGAACCTCAGTCAGCCTGTGCTTGTAAGCTTACTCTCAGCCGGGCTGTACAGCCTGACTGCGTGAGAGCTAATTTGCTCCCAGTCAATTTCAAAGCTGATAGGTGATAGATACAGCAAGATATTACAATCGCTATCAATGTGTAATTCTAACTACTAAATTCTGTATTTTAAAGGAGTGAAGCAAAGCTGGAACTAGCAAGATGCAAAATCCAATTGCCACAAGTTCAATAAGAACAGGTAATCAGTACGTGGAAACATTTAAATCAGTTGTACGGTCGTGATTTAAAATTATCTTACAAATTTTACAGTCAGTAATACGCAAGTAACGTCATGGCGCAGATTTTACTGGGAAGAATGAGCACCACGCACAAGATGGGCCAATGACTGACTGGAAAGTATTGAGCCAACTCATGGCTCTTCCGGGCCATATGAAATTGGAAGCAGGGGCTTTTGCACATCACAGTTGCTTCCAGCAGTTGGAATTCAGCATCAGGAGCAACTCACAGAGTTAATTATTCTTGGTATATAAAATCTGATCAGGGTCAATATTTCATCAAAATAATATAAAAATAAGTCAAGGTGCGGCATTCGTAGAGTTGAGGGGCGTATGTCTCCTCGTCTCCACAATCATGACGAACCGTATTCCGCATCCACAGTCACAACTGTTCTACTTTTTTCTGGGGTTGGGCGGTCTGAAATCATAGACACTTGTCTTTTTTTTCTCCAGGCGCATTCATCAAGACAATTCCAATAAAATTTTTGTGTATGAATGAATTCTTGGAAAAATAAAGTTTCGATTGTCTTTCGTGTCATCCTTTTGTTCCAGTGCAATCAGGGATAACCCCCGTTTCAGGATTGAATTTGAAAATTTTATTTAGTAACCTTGCAAGCTCATCAGATTTCAAAACTCAAACAGAGGTGAATACAAGTAAGTATCCTAGTCTTCGTGACCCCTGAAGGTCACGACTGGACATCATTTGTCAACTGTGGAACCTTTTGAGAGTTCGATGCCATTCCAGAGTTCCTTCCAAATCGTTGACGAATTTCGTACTTGAAGAAACTCGAGAATCGTCCATATCCAAACCGGTCCAGCTGAGGCAATTTCACCTTGGCCTCAAAATTGTTTAATGCAATAGTTTGGGATTCTATTTTGGCTTGAAGACTTTCAAATGCTTCGCTCAAAGTCTCCAGTTCTAGTAGCATGGTGGAGCTAACCTTCCGCTGTGCTGACTGCCCTTCCACATTTCCAAGCACAAAGTTACTAAGAATCACCAACACTGAGCCAAAAAATTCCAAGAATCATTTCTGGTGCAGATATTTGCAACTCCTATATGAGTTACAGTGTTGAATGATTTGACACCACTGGAAATTTTGTTCCAAAAATATTTCACGCTACTGTTTGATTTGAAGGAGTAATAAGACTGGTTTCATGAGCCTGATGCAAAGGCCTTGAAATAGATTAAATGTCCAACTGTGTGTCATTGGATTCCATAGCATGAAATTCGAGCAACATGCAAGTTGTTGGGAACTTTGGACGTCTGTGAGATTACTCCAGGTTGTGTAATGCAAGAGCATAATTAGCACAGATGTGTTATATCTGCGAGTGCCATTGATTTCTCTGGATCATATTGAAGTGACATACAAGACGCTGAGAGGTTGGTCGTGCGTCACACATCATTAAGTTGTCCTACAGCAGCAGTCACGTCCGCCTCTTTGGCTTCAACTTTAAATCAGAGATGCCAAGGATACCAGAAAATTAAATTTTTATGAACAATTGAATTAATATTTAATAAAATTAAATACAGGAACGAGGAAACTGAAGGCCTTTGATTGAACTCTCTCTTCATCCGCGGAGTCACTGCCCTAGGCATTATAATTCACACCGTTGTTTCGCCTGTGTGGTCCATTGATTATTAAATGCTACAAGAGCCAAATGACAGACAAGATGAAAATAATACAAACAAATCAAATAACAAAAATTAAACAAAATTAAAATAAAATAAATTAAATTAAACAAAGTTAAAATAAAGTAAACTAAACGAAATTAAAATTAAATAAAATAACAATAAATTAAATAAAATTAAAATAAAAAAAATTAAAAAAAAAATTAATAAAATTAAATAAAAATAAAATAAATTAAAAAAAAATAAAATACAATAAATTAAAAGATAAAATAAAAAATAAAATAAAAAATAGAATTAAAATATTATAAATTAAAAAATTAAAAAAAAATAAAAATTTAAATAAATTAAACAAAATAAAAATTAAAAAAAAATAAATAAAAATTAAAATACATTAAACAAAATTAAATAAATTAAATAAATTAAATTAAATAAAATTAAAATTAAATAAATTAAATGAAATTAAAATTAAATAAATCAACAATCAACACATTAAAAAAATGCGGTCCTTATGCTCGTCCACGTCGCAAAATTTCTACTCGATATTTTCGAATTAATTTTTAATAATAAAACTAAATTTAAAAAAACACTGAGTTTTTTCAAAAAATCAGTTGAATTTCTCAACTGTTTCAGCTCGATTTTCTTAACTGTTCAAACTGAACCCGCGTGACGGACTTGGTTACGATAATGGCAATGGCATGAATGGTTTAATCGTAGTTCTACCAACTCTTAAAATGGACTTTTTAAGCATTGTTGGGCCATTCGGAGGTTTGAGGTTTGATCTCGAAATTCAAAATGGAATTTTTCTGATCGGATTCAACATGAGAAATTTGGAGTCAAGTAAGGGGGAACCGCAGGAAAATTTTAAATTCTAAAAACTTTCAAAAAAAACTTTTTGTTGAATTTTTTGATTATTTGGATATTTTTTAGTTCTTAGCTCGAAATTAAAATCGTAATTTTTCTGATGGTACTACACACACAAACCCTCCCCATCATCTTCACATAAAACTACAGAGCATCAAACCTTGGACCAGTTAAAATAGCCTGTCCACCCGAAGATTCATCGGACCTCTGCCAGTATTCCCAGGCAGTTGAGAAAATGCAGAACTTTCAAAAGCAACGCTTTGTGATGCTGCCGGGTAGCATCTTCCACAACAGCACAAAAGGAGACGACTCGGACCCCATCAATTCAACTGTACACATCCAAGATCGTAAGAGAAGCAGTAAACTCTAATTGGTACAATTATCTCTTGGAGGATGTCTTCGGAACCGCTTCAGTCGACCATGTATCTGCCATCGACAAAACTCAACAAGCTATAATCGACAATGTGAATTCCGTTCAAAGTCAAGTAATCAATGATCATAAAGACCTTATTACCTTGATGACTGGCATCAACAATATTACGGCCCGAACCCAAACAATTTTCCGCCAGGTCGAAGACAATCTAAAGTGGCAGTACCAAGTAGACAGAAACTTAACTCTTAGTCAAACACGACTCACGAATCCATGAAATCGTTTAGCACAAATGTAGTTTTCACAAGTGAACATTGCCACCGGGCAGGAAGAACTTCAGAAATTTTTAAGTATCAACGCGTCCTGCCAAGGGAAACGCATCCCCATGGCCCTCATCAGCGTACAAGAGCTACAACTCTACAGACTCTAAGAGTAGAGGCTCTACATAATGGCATGCCTCTGGCAATACCATCCCAAAAAGCGGCCAATTATTTCAATCTTGAAATTGTAACATGCCTCTTCTCTCCCACATCCGTACCTATCAGGATCAATATCCCTGTACGCAAACAAGAAGAGCAGTTCAATCTTTACTGTATAACAAAAATCTTATACGCCCATGATCAAGAATTTTGCATAATTGAGAAGCTATCAGCATTAAAAGCAATCAAATTTGACGCCACAGTATTGCCTATGGAACAATCCCAGGCTACAGTATCGTGCTCAAACAATTTATGTCATACTACACCATTCGCCACGGACCACTCACCATACGACAGTGTCTACAATCACTCTTCTCGGGCGCAACAATCGCACCAATCCGCTAAGTATGTTTTACGTAAAACAACGACAGTTCAAAGTCCATTTCACGACTTCACTAATATACGACACGAAATTGTCGAGAAATTGAAGGACAAGTTGGAGTCGTATTTCCCGAAAAATTCTTTAAGTATCTTCGACGTTTTAGGGCCAACTCAGTTTCAAAAGAACGAATGCCTCAGACGTCTGTATGGGTTATGACATTGCCGGCATCTTCTGCAGAAGCAGAAAGAGGTTTTTCAATACTCAAGCACATAATACAGAAGCGAAGAACTGCAATGACCGGAAAAACTCTGGAATATCTGCTTTGTGTGTCTCTTCTTGGCCCTAAAGATGTCAAAAATTTTGACGCTGCGAAACTTTCAAAGGCGTGGAACGGGTTGTCACCTAGGGATCCGGGCGTACTACCTGTAAGAAAGCGAGGACAAACTCCTACCACAGGTCCAGCTGAAAAGCGAATCTTCACGGCTGACCAGAACGCCGTAATGCAAATTGGTGTAGCTAACGAAAAAGACGTGCATGACCTGCCGTTAGCCCAAGAGGAATTGGGTGATGTGTTCTCGCTCAACGAAGATGATGACGACGAACGGAATTTCGAAAGATCCTTCCTGGGGTCCCCCACTACTATATTTTAATTCTCTTATTTGTCTCAAAAAAAAACTAACTCACTAACTACAACTTTAACAACATGGCTAAAAACTAGACAACTGGACTTTCCACGTTAACGGACTAACTGCTCCACATGATAATGATGCTAACGCCGTGGAAGAGGGCCGCATCAGTAAAATAACCCACGTTGGATGATGCACCACTTGATGGAGAATGCAGTGAGGCTATCGCAGGGAAAGACCGAAGTAGCTCGTATCGTAAGCAGTGATGCGCAAGCCAGCAAATTCAGAAACTGGATTTTGGATTGGATTTTCAATGGAAACGGTTGGCGAACTGTAGCCTTAACGAGGACTCCGACAGAATTTATTGGATTCGATTCGGCAGGTCCATCAACACAGGTACTAACCGTTATTTCAAACGTTCTTTTGGTTGCATGTATGTATATTGAGAATTCATGATAATGATAACCCAACCGATCATTCCACGAACAGTGTATGCGAAATGAATAGCTAAGTCCCCAAATGGCTCCATAATCGAATGAAATGAAGAGAAACCGGAGCGAGTACATCGAAATGGCAAATGGAACAAAAAAGAATTTTCCATGTACTCTCAAACATCGTTTCGCAATATAGTTTCTTTCGTAAGATCAACGAGGTCAAAAGGAACCTCATGGCTTGTGATAAGCAGTGAGGTAGACCATTTTATTATACTATTATTATGTTGAAGGTATTGTACAATGTTAGGTGTCCTGTTATTATTACTTCGTTCGGCACATGTCCACATAAAGAGGATTACGGCAACCAATGATAAACTTTGCCGTCAATGTACATACTAACTGGGACTTCCCCATCCACTAAATTAAGATCGGCCAACAAACTACCGTAATCAATGCGTTCCCCGTCGATGGGTGCTTTGTTAACATTCCCAGATTCTTTGCAAGCCCCAGAACTCACACCGGGTTCGTTGTCAACCTTCGCACTGTCTTCCTCCTTAGATGCCCCCTTATTGGCCCCATCCTTAGCTTGATCGTTGTTATGTATCTGAGAACAAGCAACTTTCTCATCTTTATCAACTTGTACCTTCAAGACATCGTCCCCGATTTTATTCTCCGCCATTTTGTGAACAGTCCCAAACCTGCAAGTACAATGAGGACTGTATGTATCGTCCCATTGTTGAACTTGCTGTCCTTGCTTGTTCTCCTTGCTGCGGTCTGATTATTTGTCGACTGATAGGATTCTGATAATGTAATCGTTTTATCTATTCACGTAACGTTTCTGTAATATGTAGTGGCAAATTCGTTCGCATTAGATGGCAAGCTTGTGCTTTAGCATTGGACTTTCTATAAATGTAGAAGTTTCTAATTGTAAGTTTTTTACGCGTGTGGTCCTATACTTTAGCATAAGGAACTTTCAACTCCTGTTGTGAGATGCTCCTGATGTAAGAGTTCCAATGCTGTTATATGGGCTACAAGAAATCCCAAGTCTGAACTCCAATTTTAAGCACGAAGAAGTTTCATGTCCAAACTTCTACATTTATAGAAGCGTGTTGCGCCAATGGTATTATATATACCACTAGAAATTTCATGCGAATTGCATTTAAAATGAGATAATCCTACAAATGTAGAAGCAACTTAGCTACACGCTTCTATAAATGTAGAAGCTTGGACTTGAAAGTTCTTTGTGCTTGAAAATTCTGTGATGCTATATGGGACCCACAACTTCTACATAGGTAGAAGGTTATTTCGCTATATAGCATTATAATACATTGCAGCACACCTATATAGACTACTAGGAACTTCATACGAATTGTATTTAAAATGAGATACTCCTAAAAATGTAGAATCAACTAAGGCTTTGGATGACACGCTTCTATAAATGTAGAAGCTTGCACTTGAAAGTTCGTTGTGCTTGAAAATTCTGTGATGCTACATGGGACCCTCAACTTCTACATATGTAGAAGGTTATAACGCGATAGCATTATAATACATTGCAACACACCCGACAACGAGCTTCTTCATATGCAGGAGCTGCAGGGCATATTTTACGCAGTCCCCAAGTCCACGCACTTGAAACGACATTGTGTCGTTATAAGCTTGAAGGCTCTATGCGACACACGTAGCCTCTGACTGCGCTTCTACATTGTAAGCCGTTGGCCAATGATAGGAAGGGCAAACGTTTGACAGTTACAGTTCTCTAGCTCTGTGGTTTTCTATGAGCAGTTTGTGTGAAGTTTTCAACCGAGCGAGTTGTTGAGTTCTTGGAGATAAAACATTTTAGAGTTTAGAATTCACAATGGGTCCTAAAAGACATCCAGTGTCAAAGCAGGACCTTGTTTAGGACGATGGATTTCTTAAGAAAATTGGGTTGACAGATGAGGAAGTGTTTAAAGCTGTAAGTGACACATAAAAAGTTACATAATAAGTATTGTCATTGGAATCCATAATTTTTTTATTTGTTTCTCCATGTGTAGAGAAAAACAGCGCAGCACCTTTTCAAGAATGTTGTATCAAAATCAAACCGAAAGGAACAGTCGGAGCCTTCGGCAAAGAAAACAACTGATGCTGGAGTAAAGAATCCTGAATGTAAACCACGTGGACGCGGGATCTCTCAAAATATACGAAGGAGGTCACGCAGTCCGTCTATCACAAGCCCAAAATCGAAAGTCCGATTGCCTAGTTGTAGCAGTGGTAGTTAGCATGTAAGTTAAAGAATATAATTATAATTCTTGCAATGTAGTTGAAAGGGAATATTGTTTATTTATAGTCAGAAGAATCAGTGGAGGACGATGTTTATGATATGAAGGGAAAGAATACGAGCATTCCAAGCAAGCGGAGCACAGGAGGTTCTCCAAAAGTTGTGCTACAGTTGCCATCTTCTTTCTCACGCGCTTCCAGTGCAACTAAACATGTAAATGCAATAATTAATTATTGCGTCGAATACTTCTACAGTTGTAGAAACTTAAATGGTTTGAATTGCAGGATACGCCGTCTCCCAGTGACAATGGAAAGCACGATGTGATTGATAGTGATGCAACTGATGACGCCATGGATAGTGATGTCACTTTAGAAATTCGGGTATAGTTCCCATCAAATACAGTTTCAATTTGCTCATTAAATTCATTTACTATTATACATGTCTATTACGTTGAATAAAGTGGTCTATTAGTTTATCTATTTCTCAATTCTTTTGCGATATTCTGTTTGAAATCATTGAAATGTTTAGGATCACTTTATTTCGAAGATTTGTTGCAATGAGGAATTGTAATCAGCCATGGGCATCCTGAAAACAAATCGTAGTAACGGTTATTGCACCTGTTTGACATGGCTCAGGTGGGTTCAGTGGGTCAGTAAGGTAGTATTCGGTTCAGTTCAATATCGGTTTAAATTCCAGTGTTTCAGCAATAAAGTGCGTGGTTCAGTCCAATTCAGTTCAGTAAAGTAGTTTTGGCCCTTAAGAACTGGTTTCCAGCTTGAAAGATCCCACCGACGAGCCATCACAAGTCCTTGTACAAAAATAAAATTACTAAATCATTCAAATTTAAGTAACTACTGAATAAAGTCGTTCATTAATGGCGCGGTAGTTAAGTTACAAAATATAAATTTACGTCTGGACTTTACTAATAGTTCCATCAGGCCTGATTTGCAAGACAGAGAAAGAGAAAGAAATATTTTCACAAAGAATCTCTTGGTCCCTTGTTTTAGACGCAGTGTTCAGTGTCCAGTTTAGTTCTCCATTCAATTCAAGATTAATCGCCCAAGATAATTTGTCAGTTCCATCATACTTGTTTTCCCATTCCAGCGTTCCTTCCAACTCGTTGACAAGCTCTGTTCTGGACAAAATTCCAGAACCTTCCACAGAGGGTCGTCCTCTCTCGTCCAGGTGGCACCACGATCGCCAGGCTTTTGCCTTCAAACACGTGGGATGTATTCTTCGAACTACTTCGCCTGAAAATTGACATGAATTCTTTCAGAAAATTGACGAAAGTATTTTAACATAAATTGAGTAAAGTTTACTGAATAGATTGAACATTGGAGTTGGAAGAATTCGGTTCAGAAATGAAGGAGATGGGCTCGGTCATGAGGAGATCCAACTCCACACGAAAGCCAGTCGTGTTCTGCAGCTTGATAAGCCAAAGAAAGCCGCTGCTCAAAGATTTTATCGCAAGTTTTCCCTTGTCTGACTCAATTATTCTGTTGCATTCCTGAGATGAATCTGAGAAGGATTCACTTTTATTTTAGCTCTTCTGTTCTACTTGGGAATTTGCTGGCGGGAAACATTTATCCTTCAAGTCTTTTGTGTAAGTTATTTTGAGATGCTACGCTTACCGTACACTTGAAGGCGGACTGATTGAGTTACCGGAGTTTCTACTCCATTTGCAGCAACACAGACGTAAGAGCCTTGATCATTCAATCGGGCGTTCTTGATTCGCAAACCCATTCCATTGTTTTCAACCACCACTCGGTCAGACGCCAGTGAACCATTTTCAATTGTCCATCTGATCTCAGGTGGCAGTCTGGAAATATTGAGCAACCCCAAGGACAAACCTCAGTAACTATTTTTTAAACTGTGCAATTGAATGACTAAAATCAACCAAGTTCCACTGAGATCCCATGAACGACGCACAAGATCTCCACATCATTGCCTTCTGGCGCCACAATCCATTGGTAGAGGAATGAGTAATATAGGCTCCTGGCAAACATCTATGGTCGCCAATTCTTTCACGTTTGATTCCACTTTCCCGAGCAAGGTCTCTAAATTTCTGAATATTGTTTATTGCATTTCCAGTTTGGTTTCTAAGTTTTTAACTTGCATTTCCAGTTTGGTTTCTAAGTTTTTAACTTGCATTTCCAGTTTGGTTTCTAAGTTTTTAACTTGCATTTCCA
>JAQIWI010001490.1:0-16174 GCA_034698825.1 Deuterosminthurus bicinctus | reverse complement strand
AAAATGACGGGAAGTTGGCCGTAATAATAATTGTGAGCGGAGGGATCTTACATGACTATGCCACAACTTTGTGTGGGAATTGGTGGAAAAAAATACAGGAGCATAGACGTGGGATACGGCTGGGAGTCATAGAAAGTCTATGAGGGAAGCATATGCGTAAGATTACATTTTACCACAGCATGCCACAGCTGGGATACATTATTACGTTAAGAAATCAATGCTCATAATCCCAAGAAGGGATGTAAGGAAGCAAGGTGTACAATCGGGGAAAACTCGCACGAATGACAATATCAGCTTAGCTTCCACAGTGGAGTTTCTGAGCAGAAGGGTTCAGGTTTGTTTTTCCGGCCAGTTGCCACTACTGCTGCTGCTGGGAAGCCGAGTTGGGAAGAAAATCTACTATTTTTCGCCTTTCACTTTACAGTATTGGGGAGAGAGATTGCATTGGAAATTAAGCTCCTTTGGAGCAGAGTTGCTGGGCGGCTTGTACAAGAACTGGAGTGGAATCCAAAACTTTCTCTCAAGTGGCTTCTCTTCGGAATATGTTCGGATTGACTCCGTATGTGCCTCTAGTCCTTCACACACATACTCTCGCTCTCTTTACGTGAAGCAAACAAAGAGAAGAGAGGGCTGAAATTCAATATCATCGAGTAAATAAAGCTTGAATTTTGAAAATAATATCCCGACATGATGCTACAAGTTCGCACATAAACAAAGCCTAAGCTTAAGGGGCTTTCCGAATGGAATTTTTGAATAGCAAAACAAAATAGATAGCGGCCTAAGGAGAAAGAGAGCGACATGTTGGGAAGCATTTAATTATGGCAGCCTTCTACTTCCTCATTTGCAGGCTCTAATATTGAGTGCAATTCTAGCTTGTAAATACTATCAAATTATATTCCAATTAGCGCCAAGAGAGGGAGATGGAGAATGAGCAAGGAACGTCCATTAAATTTACCTCGTCTCCTTCACATCCTTTCGTCTCTCCATTCACTCCAAAACACCACCAGGTTCCTGGGCCAATTAAATTAGCGCTGGTTATACTCTCTACTGCCTATCGCCGTTATAGAGCTATCTTGATCATACAAAGTGAGAGTGAAGGATGCAAGTTCTTGGTGGAAATTGCTCTCGGCTCTCAGCGTCACTTTGATGCAGCCGCGTGTCAAAGATGAGCGGATTTTTCCCCTGTAATTGGACCTTTGAAGAATCAATTTTCCGAGTAAATTTTACGCTGCGTGCCAATCAAATTTGCGCAATTATTCATCACATCCCTTAAGAGGAGAGCTGGTGTGCCTTTTATCGTTCCTTTGCGTCAGCTGGCTCTGTCTTATTGCATCACATTTGTAAAAGCTTGTTATGCTTGACGGACATTATGGCTGATGAAATGGAGAAGGCTAGCAGAGGAACGTGACGTAAATGAGAAATACTGTATATGCTGAATTAATCCTTAAAAATTCTCAATATTTCATGCCGCTCGTCTACAGAGTTTATGACACCCTTATGCTGTTCTGCTTGTATCATATTGAGCGGACAGAAATAGGAACTGCAGTCTTAGTGTTATTAAATGGAAAAGTAAAAGCACTCTTATTGTTATTATTAATACAGCACATTTCCGAGACCAGACAGGGCTTCGATGGCTTTTAACTTCAGTGTACATACAATGCAGTCTGTTAGCACAAGAACGGTCTCTCTCCGGACTTATAACACGTCTTTACAAGGATATAGAAGAAGAGTTTGGTAATTTTACGCGCTAAATAGATTAAGACACTTTGCCAAGAAAAGAGAGTGGAATATTTTAAGGCATTTTCATGAACTTCCCTGCGTGATAATTCTATATTTATGCCCTGGCTAAGAATTTTTCCATTTACATTCCAGTTTCAAAGATGAGATTTTTTATGGAGCGAACTTAATGATTCCTTAACGAGACCTTTCAGTTATTATGAGGTTTACTGCAATGCAGCTAATGGTCAGGTAAACATGTTGGTCATAAATTCAGGCTTAACACGAAACTCCATAAATCCAAGTTGTTTACTTGAATAAAATGGTACAGACGAGAGATCACTTTGAAAAGAATGACTTTCTGTTAGTAAACAGACTTGTGTACAAGGATAGATAAACAAGCTGTTTGGTATGTGCGAACAAAAGTTGAGCGCGTTGTGCATTATGGTTTTCTGTTCTGAGGGAAGACTTGCGAGCTGATATGAGAAAGATCTAAAGCGGGATGATCTCCAGGATCCCAGATTTAGCTGTGGGAACGACTGAGCCTTTTAAATTAGTAACTTGGGGAATGTGCGCGGAGCTCATTTGTCTTAGTTTAGCGAGGAAGTGTGCGAAGACAGAGAAAGACTTTCCTTCGGGATGCTTCCGACACAGAGAGAAACTTACAGGCGTGGGAATACCCCATAAATTTCTTGTACATTTCCAGAGAAATCGCTGAGCGTGTAATTGGATGTGCAAACTTTGAATTGCTCCTGCGTATAGGAGAGACTCGGGAAAGGTCGGCGAGATAAACACAATAAAGTGCTAATTTCGAGGAAATTAATTTTTGAAACTGAACCATTAATATTGATTTCCCCCAGTTTCCTCTCAAACTCTTCCTTCTTCTTTCTGTACCTCTCGACACTGCACAGGTGTATCTCCTTCAATTTGCTAGCTTTATCATTTAGTGAACGCTCTGTGGCAAAATTTTACATGAGCCTACGATTGCATGGCGTATACAGCACTCTGAATTTATGAGTTGCCCATGGGTGAACGAAAAGTAAATGGTTGCAGTTGGAACTTTATGTGGAATACGACCTTGGCTGCCAACCACACATCACCTCGCTCTAGCTCCTATAAACTCTGGTGTACCACTTCAGTGCCCACAGTCACCTTTAATCTTAACTCATGAATGGTTTCTACAGCTCTTTGTCTTCACTACATCAGAAATTGCCGTTTTCTAATATTAACATAAAAAGATATGGAAGGAACTTGGCTCGAACCTCTTCATTTCCCCACCAGCAAATCCTCTTGGGCATTTTAGATCTATTCTAATGCTATCGTTAAAAACGTTTATGACCTTTTAACTGGAAGTCTGAAAGAAACTCTTATTAGATCATATGGATGTATAGCAGTAGGAGAATTGCTTTGACTTGGATCTAAAAAATAGTCAAGCAAGAGCGTTGAAAAGAAAATGAAAAAACGAAAGCTAGTAGAGTGGTAGAGATTCTTTCTGACTGCCACACAAGAGTTACAAACTTGGATGGATCTCTTTTTCCACATCAGGCTTCCAGCCATTACTCCCACACTGACATCAAATGACAGCGGGATGAATTGCTCGGAATGAAAAAGTTTCACAACTTGGACAAACCATTGAATGTATGGGTGAGAGAACGAGAGCCAGTTTATTGCGTCTATTTATGGAATAGCTGGCTAGAGAGTCATTGCGGGTCTCGTGCTCTCATCCAAAGTTCGTTGTAGTGCCAGACCAGAAGTACACGGTTATAAGATCATAGTCCTCTCGCAACTACTACTACTATTAATTTCACCGTAACCAATGATTACGTCTCAGATACAGCGAGGGATCAATGGCCCAACTTATTTTTAACTCACGATTGTCTTCTGACGTGATTTCTATGAGCTTGAACTCAACTGTAACTATGTGATCAAATCATAGTCCGCAATGATGGCCATTGCCTTAAACAGTAATAAATATATAGTCAGTAAATTACGACCTGAATCGATTATAAAAATGACAAAATCAATGCAGAACAGGACCAGAAGAGGCTAAGGCATGGCTTATATATTTATACTGAATTGAATTTGACGAATTTAAACGTAAGTTAACGAGTTACCAAAGACCCATACATACATCATTATTGTCTTTATTCTGTCTGTATTTGACAATACAAAATTGAATTTCAATTGCTAACAGCCTGTAATGAAATATGTTTGCTAGGGAGATGCTTTCCAGCCGTCTACTCATCTCAATTAAGCATAAATGTTCCAATTCACACTACTTCTAAACAAAGTTAATAATTACTAGTGCACACAGTTTGAACTTATTTCTACAAACTAGCCTCAACAAGGAAATTGGACAACTTGGACTAGGACTTTGGAGGCATACAATTCGATTAAACTACAACTCTCGTTCTACACTGAATTAATTACTTAGGATTGCAGTCTTATCACGCAAAGGAATGGTAAGAACATTTGCCACTGATCAGATTCCAAGTTTAGTGTCTTGCAGACACCTACAGAGAAGACTATAACGAAAGGATCCTGATTTGTTCACGTGGATAAATTTGCCATAGATGAGACCAAATCTTCCAGCACGCGGTTTCTGATCTTGTTCCTGGGCATGTCTTCCCTACATTCAGCACATCTGCCAATCTTTTTCTCGCATTTGCAACAAACGAGATGTCCATTGTGACATTGATAAATGGGTGGTTTCAGTTCCTCCATGCAAATCGGACATTCATAGACTTTGCCTGCTACCTCAATGCTTGTCGGCCCAGTTCTTGCTGGTGAGCCTAAATATCAAATAAGGTTTATACTGACATCTCCAGTCACATTATTTCTCAAAGCAGGAAAGGGCAAGGTGGCTTACCACAACTTCGTCTTTGATCTTCTACTCTATTCCTGCTTGATTCCTGATGACTGCCTCTTCCTCCTCTTCCACGATTCCATCTGTTGTTGATCCTTGGTGTTGTCCCACGTCCTCTTTGTCCAGAATAACAACACGTAGCCCCAGCGGTTTGGGCACCGCGATTAGCCCATCTTCCCCTTCCTTTGTTGCCATAACCACGTCCTCTTGGCTGTTCACATCGATTGACAGTCACCTTTACACAAGCTGGTTGTAAGTCTTCACTTGAGTTACAATTCAAAGGCGTGTAGACATTGAGCGCATTGGGACTGGGATTTGCACTGGCTGTCGAAACTGTTGGCATTCGAGGCGACGAACGCTGATTACTGCTTCCGGGATCCAGAGTTACGTAAGATGAGTTCGGTATACTTGGTATCCGGGACTTTACAGCTGGCTTCTGATTACGCCCAATACTAGTTTCCACTTTTGTTGCTTTCGGTGTCCGAATAACTACCGAGGTGGCGTGGACGGTTGTTACGTACGTGGTCGTTGATGATGAAGAATTCGGTCTTCGGGAGGAATAGCGGCATGACACTTGTGGCGAATGTCTTAATGTCGGTGTAGTTTTCGTCACCCGAGCTTTCTCTGACGGCATCGACTTACGAGGGGTCTTGGGCTTTGACGGTGACGTCCCCATCCTCTTCACATTGAGTTCGACCTGAGAAATAGGACAATTATTTCATTATTTTCGGTATTCTCCATTCCACTATTACGCTGTTGATAATACGATCATGATTCTCATATGTCAGTATAGCTTGATATCTGATTTACAAAATCATACGGTGTGATTTGCTTCCGATACTATTGCGTGTAAAAACTAAACTTTGGTCGTCTTCGTGGAGTATCAGGAGCCAACTTGAATATACCTCCTCGTACGTACCAAAGTACTCTCAATTATAGTTGACCTCATTAACTGAGCTTGCAATGTTAGCATGTCGCAAGGTTGGAATAATCCAACTTATTACGTCTTCTAAAATTAAACACAAAAATGCATACCGTTTACAGCTGGACAACTTACACAAGGTTAAATACAGTATTTGCTATTTGATTTGTAATTACTACTCGTTATGTTAATCCCAATACCTCCCACAAAAGCTCAACAACAATACAATGAGATCACGATTTGGCATAGATAGCCCGACGTGGTAGCTACTACGATACAAGCGTGACACATACAGTCTTAAGCTACGCTGACGAGAGATGTCAGTATCGATCACATTCTACAATCATTCCAGGACTTGGAAGTCTTCATTATCATTTTCCTCAAAATGGAAATGCCTGGAATTCCTTATCATCGGCTAACCTTCGTGCAGATTTGATTCCATACGTTGTTTCTTTAACGTAGCAATAAATTTGTGAGCTATTGCGGTGGCTTTGAGCAACCACAGAATGCTTTTCAACGACTATTGTTTGAAGTTGGTTAAAATGATTACGTGGATTCATGTGACACAGATAACATAAGCCTATTAGTTGCTCCAAGGTCATCCAAAAAATTTATTTCAAACCCGAATTAATAAACACCGCTAGTAAGACAAGCACCGGAGCCTTCTGTCAGGAGCATTCTAAATTAAAATGAAATTATTAGAATGGCAAAAAATGAGCGATAAAAAACATATTGGCAGTAGTCAAGAGTCGCAGATCAAGGCCTTAATTTTGCAAAGGACGTGACCAAATCTTCGATAGCTCTGTTTCTAATCTTCGTTTCAGGCATGTCTTCTCGGCACTCAGCACACTTGTCAATCTGCTTCTCACAATTGGCGCACACCAGATGACCATTGTGACATTGATAAATGGGTGGTCTCAGATCTTCCATGCAAATCGGGCACTCGTAAGACTTAATAGGACTTTGAGCGTCGGTCTGTTCTGAGTTGGCGTTAGTGGATCCTGTGGATGCACCAAAAAATCGAGTTACTGTTTACTATGTGTGCATTCATTTAGCTTAAAGCTCAAACTTGAGTAGTGGCACAAATTAAATATTAATTACGACTAGAGCATTGATTTAGAAGGAATGACTTACTTCCACCACGTCCTTGTTGTCCTCCTCGACCTCTTCTTGGCCCCCGGCCTCGGTAAGACCGTGCCCTGTGGGCCCCTCTCCCACGATTGCTTTCATCATGAGCAATTTGGTGTTGAGATTTTCTCACACTCGAGTCTTCAGCGCTTTCACTTGCCGTAACATGTCCTCCACCACCCCGATGAAAGGTCCTGGAATTCTCACGAGCCCCGCGGTGACCCCTAGAGCGGTTTCCTCGGTTAGATGCACCTCGATTACCTCTTCCGTTGTTATTTCCGATGACGCTGATACTGACTTCGGATGTTGATTGCAAAGGCGTGTAAACTTTGACATCAATATGGCGTTGATGATGATGAAGGCGGGATGATATATTTGCAGTTCCACTGGAGCTGGAGGCACCCATGCTGAAAAGTTGACTGTCACGAGGATTGACATCGACATCGTTGGTAGCATTAGAATGACCCAAACATGAGGTAGGAGCCTGCGTCGTTATGGACATAATGCTAGGAATGGACTTCGGGCAGGAACTGGTTGGTGCTGTATACCTGTCTGTATTCTTATTGCAGTATTTTGATGAAGGAGGGGGTGGAGCTTGTAGTTTCTTTCCTATTGTTGAGGGTGCCTTGTGATTACTCACAAATGGTTTCCAATTTGACGATAACTGAGCCCCAGAGGACGTCGTGATAGATGTTTTAGAAGCTAATGTTGCTGATGTGTCGACCTCAGGTGTAGCCCTTTGTTGAATTTTTTGCATCGAGCTTCCTATCGTGAGCGAGACTGTACTAAATGGATGGACCTGGGCAGTACTACTAGCCCATGAAGACGTGATGGTACGAGTTTTAGGTGCTTCTGGTTTTGTCAGTCCAACCACACGCGTGTTTCCATAAAGAGCATTCCCTGGTAATTTCCGGTGGTCATCTGCCATTGAAGGGAATGATGTTGTTGCCGTATTTTTTGGCTCAGTGGGCTTACTTGCTGCCGCTGATTGTAAAGGTCTTGAACTAGCGATACTGACTCCCGGCTCATTCATGTTACATGTTGCTGAACTCTGAGCATTTGTAGACGATGAATATGAAGTTGATGATGGAGATTTAAAGGCATTAGTTGGTGCAGTCCTGGCCTCATCAGTACGCACTGTTGATTTACTGGTTGCTTCATGGCTTGTTGATCTGCTAGTAGCTTTTGTTTCACTTGTTGACAGACTGGTTTGCACCGCCGTGGCACTCGTCTGGGTCTGGGATCTGGGCCCTGATTCTTGGATCCAGGCCCAAGTTGCACGATCCCGGTCGTAACTACTCGGGGTCGAACTGTGTCTTGCAGATAAGTGGGCTGGTGGCGGTTCATTGCATTCCCATTGCCGAACGGGTTTAGAGTCATTCCCGCCCATTGCCTACAAAACAGAAATCACATCCGTACAAGTCTCGTATGAGCATATATGTGACTTAGTTTTAAAAATTGGTCTTGGAATAATATCACAGATTGTAGAAATCAAAGTAACCTCGTCAAAATGATGAATCGCCCAGTTCAGGACGGAAAAAGTACTGAATTGATGCAAGTACCCAGCCTACAAAGATAACTAATCAATTTTGTCCAACACAAGCAACAGGGAGTGCGCGTTATGGCGAGTCAAATGACGTCGACTTCCTTCACCTTTGTTACATTGACAGCATTACTGAGGAAATTACTTTAGAGGCTATACAAAAGTGACTTTCGAATGGGAGTCACAATTGTAGCTTCAAAATATAAATTGTGTGCATATTGAGTATGAAAGCTGGAGAGGAATGAATAGTCAGCAAGTAACTATCATGCACACAAAAACCTCTCAGCAATGTCCCGTGACAGTTGCAGTGTCAGCACAATGAACCATCATGTACAGCCTTATCTATACTATGCATTATCTATCTATTAGTATTTGTGTCTACCATTTGATGCAAAGGGCGTCCGAACAAGATAATGCCAGACTCCGTCGTAGAACCAAATGCATGCTTGGACACAGTTAGACGAGTAAAAAACGGTAAAGTCAGCGTATCTATTAAATCAAATAGCATGAGTTTTTTATTAACGCAAAACCTTAATCTAAACTTTTTGTTGGCATCTAATATATTCCCACATGAGCTGCTAGAAACTTCTAGTATATCCCATACTTTCTGCTCATCATTTTTCCACTTGATTTGGAACTGCGCTTCCTGATTGCATTTTCTGAAATTGGGTCCACTCCTTTGCAGATCTCTAGACCCTCCCACAAAATTTGTTGAACTTTCGGAATTTTTGCGTCGGGGTCCCAACGGATTCTGAAGTCGAAGGAAATTGGTTCACCTGTAAAATGGAAACCAATTAAGACGTTGAATGAGCTGCTCTACTCCTTATCATCGCTGACATTTGCATGAGGACGTACCAGTCTTAAGTGCAACTTCATTAACACTTTGGAATTTGGCAGTTTTGTTGGCTCCGTCAGCTTCAACAACGACTCCCCAGCCCTAAAATGAAATATGGGAGTGGAATCAGTATCATGCGTAACTGTAGCTTAGATAACCTTAAATAATAATGCAGGGTATTTTATAGGCTTACCCCAATGAAAGTGTACGGAACATCAGTCTTGATTTCCAGATTCCAACGACCATCAAAGCGTTTTGGTGCCTTGAAATGGACCGTGGTAAGATAGCTATACAATTCCTTGGACAAAACTTCAGCGACTTTTCCGCAATTAAGTGTGCTGCCGTATCCGATGATCGCAATAAATGCGAGAGCAACTATGCTCAGTTTCGCTGCCATTTTTGGTTGATACTCGTACAGTTTTACTAAACAACTACAGTTTTCCCTGGACTCGAGAATTGTACCCAGAAACTTCACAAGCAGTAGCTGATAACCAAACGATGTCTTGTAAAGGCAAGATAATACAATGTCAACAACAGCCGATGTGTTTTGCCTTGAGACAACACAGTGAACTGTAGCAATGTGCCAGGAAGGAAAAGTGTAGTAGACTCCTCGTGTTAACAGGCTCAAGCATTCAAGAATCTGTTCCTAATTTATCATGCAATGCAAAGTTGAACCCAGTTGAAACAGTTTAACAGTCGATCTTGAACTCTCCAAGTTTTTTCATAAATCTTCGCAGCAGTCCAAAGAAAACATATGTGGCTCCTGTTGCAAAATAATTCCTTTGCAAGTTCTATATGGTCATATGTGTGGAGCTGTACATAAATCTGACGGAGTTATTCAGCAGTAGTTATATGAACTGTGAACAGATTCATAGTGACGCTAGTGTTTACTGATTAAATCAACGAAGCACAGACTGTAAAATATGCTAACGTGACATCATTTAATTAATGTGCATTCAGCCTGTCTTATTTAAGTCGGAGAAGACAGGTTTGGTGCAATTATTTGTGTGACACAATGATTTGCATAATAGCGTCCAGACTGAAAATTAGTTCGTAAACTGGGGTACATAAGTACGTAATATATATTACGAACTGAGTCAGAATGCCAATGTTTTCGACCTTGCACGTTTATGCTGGAATGGGAACGAATCTCCTCATACAAATAACAAGGCTAAGTACATAAGCGCCCAAATGCACAGATTAAAATCGTATTTAATAAGACCCAACTGCCCTGCTGTATTCATCTCTCATCAGCATCTTATTACTATTATCATCGCTGACTGCCTCACACATACGCTATCGAACCCATCGGGCGAAAGTAAGGGTTTCTTTGTTTGGCTTTGGGTTAAGTTGAGCATGTAAGTTATAATGAGGGTTGGACCGGTTGGACTTTTCCTGCATTGCTTCCATAGCGCAAGTAAAATAATTTGCTTTTTCTTTTACTCCAAATAACAATATTTAACTACATACTTCAAACAGCAATGAAATTATCAGTATACCATTGGTTAGATACGAGACTAGCAAGTGACTTGCTTGAAAACCGCCCGTATTTTTCATGCATCTCTATTTATTAGCGAGAAATTCGTATTTCCTTTGAATCACATTTTTTCTCAGAGAGTCTTATAGAGACAAAGTTTACACAGTGCGGAGTAAGAATGCCTCAAGGGACTACAGCGTCCAGCTTTACTGACCTCCCACCTGAGTCACATAACAACTCACGGTTGCCATCTCTTCAATTTTTAATACTCATTTAAATTCCAATTTAGTTAGTAGCTGAGATTTTGAAATGGCTGCACAGGATATCAAATATAGAAGCACTTTTGTTTTGTCACACATGGACAGTTTTAATGGATTCTCTTCACTTTGACCATAACATCATCTTGCCCAATCATACTATTCCATTCGTCATGAAAGTCAAGTCGTTAGTGCCTAAGAAAGTCAAGAAACTGATCGTAAAAGAGTTCAACGTGAACATGTCCACCTACCCCCAGTCCGCTTCAGGAAGCCCACTCGCGCTGTCTGCAAAAGCGATTATCTTTCGTGAAAATCGGACTTTGAGTAATCTACGGATTAGAACCGCTAGCCGAATGGTGCAAAAAGGATCTTCACAAGAGAATATTTCACGAGTTTTGCGACTGAATCCCAACGCAGAGTCTCTCGTGTTCTCATCTGGCTCGCTTAATCATGTCCGAGCGTTATCTGTGAGTAGGCTGGAGATGAATAACTTGTCTCATTTTAAAGTAAGTTGTACGTTAGTTAGTATAGCTGTGTTCAGTTAAAATAGATTATTATTGTGACACAGCTCTCAATCTCACTCTATGGCCAACGAGAATTCCAGCTAAATACGACAGATGGAGAACATACTATAAGCATGCCAAACTTGAAGTCTCTGGGGCTCAAAGTGGGAATATTTACTCTGAACAACTTCGTCAATCCAGACTATGACTATGTTCCTCCAATTGCTCCACGTTTTAGTGGCACACCTCATCAGAAAGTTGAAACTTACTCATTTCTGCAGTTTAAGGTTCGATGGCAATTCTATGCACGTGCCCATTTCCATATGTCCTCCGCCAGAGACTGAAAGTGTGAGAAAGCTTCAATCCAAGTTCGGGCAGATTCAAGTAGAGAATTTGTCATTGAAGTTGGTTCATACCACGTAATGGTGTGGTAGACTACGATTTAGGTGAGGTTGCAAACGAATTTAAAATTGTGAGAAGAGTCACATTTTCAAGTCTTTAGGTTGTCATTTCCTTGCTTGTCAACACAAACTGGTCAGTTTGCATATGGAAAGACATCCTCACCGAGAGGGAACTGACGTGAAAGAACGGACGAGATCAGCCAGCTTAAGTTTGCGTAATTTGGATGTTTCCTGTGACTGCTACGGTGACCACTGCTGGCTTCTGGTCAGTTATATCGATGAGATTTGGCAGTCTATGCTAAGCTGCTGGATTTTAGAGACCATCGACCTCGGAAGCTTTTGGATTCGCAGTCTACTTCACCCACTGCCGCGGACATTAACAAAATTAATTTTAGGCCTGATTCGGCTCATCGTTTTGCATCAACTCCGACTTGCGGCTCCAAACTTGTACACGCTTGAATTCAGCGGTCTTGCACATAACCGGCCGAACTATGAACGAGTGACAGACTCTTGCAAGTTTACTGGCAATGCGAAACATGAATATAATAAAATGGCGATCGGATGGAGACGTAGCTGAATAACTAAATCGTCGCGAAGGGATCCGAATAACGAGAATAGTGGAGGCGTCCAAGTATAAAAGAAGCTACGAGTTCATCACAGTGACGAAAATGGAGTGAAAAGCAGGGTGGTTGAAGTGCTATTTTTTTTATATTTCATCTTGGTATTGTGACAGACAGTAGCAAAGCTCTTTCATCTTTTTGTCATGTGCTGTTTCATTACCAATGCAAATACTTTGTGTCCCGTATGGGCTGAGCCGATGGTACTCTCCAATGACGTAGATTCTGTCTAATAGCGATCTTTCATGCCTCACTCTTAGCTTCACTTCAAATGTCACATCATCTGGCATCGCATGAAAATGTATTCAGAGTGCTTCTGCCTCTCTTCAATCTTTCTTGCATATCTAACAGAATCTTCAGATGTTCTCCAAGACAGACAGCGCGATGCATACTTTGCTTCTTATAATCCAGTTAAGCCCTTCCAATTCCAATGCAATATCCAGCATGTTTATCCGCAGAAATTCCGGTATTGATACATTCTTATGATCGGATACATCGCAAGCACAAGTGTGAAGTTGAAGCTGTGTGCTCCTGCAATTGCGATTAGTAGGCACAGGGACAAGTAAACTAGGTCTGTTTGGTAGTGACGGTCTTATTAGCCCGAATTTTCAAAGTGAAAAATATGCTGTAGTGTCTGGTGAACATCATACGGGGTTGTGAGTTGGGCGGAATTGTGAATCAGTGCATCATTTACACTACTGGAAACATCCTCAAGAGCATAGGGAAGTCAGATGAATAGGAAGGGAACAGCCCGCTCAATGTAGGCAATGATGGACTTGGAAGATTTAGAGAAGTGAAATCGATCTCCATGGTCACTCCAAAACATAAAAAGAGTCTTTTTAGTCAATTCCCTGTTGGCTAGAAAGCAACGGAAGAAATCCGATATGTTCCGATCCATTTGACTCAGAGCGTAGGGGCGATCATGGAAAGGATACGTGAGGTAGGTGAAGGAAAATAAGGGAAAGCGAAGAAACTGAGCAAGAGTTCCTCCAAGTTGCGCAACATGAAGTTTGGCACAATTTCATTGGAAATGCAGTGACCGTAAAGTATCTCTGAGTACTTTCTCACCTGTGAATAATCAGTTCAAGCTGCGCATTAGGAATCAATTACGGCGAGCATGAAGCTACAGTGAATCCTTATTTTTCTTACCAATAAATTTTGCTTTCGAACATTCTTCACAGCTAGGAACAAAGGGTAACCATAAAAATCCACGGGTTTCTTTTAATGAACCCTTGACGACTACCTCAATTAAAGGACTGCGCCCCATCTTCGTAGAAATGCGTAATGTAATTCCTTTTTTATAAAACTCATCCCAGATGAATGAGCAGTTATCACACGGACTTCGCGGATCTTTATGACATCCTTCCTGTTCTATAGCTGTTCAGGCGTGCGGCCAGTTAAGATAGCGATCATGTTGTATAACGTGGAAGGAGCGACGGAATGGAAGCCCCTAAAGTCAGCAAACCCGTTTGCTCGCAAAAGTCTTACAGTTTGAGGGAAACTTCGAAATGCATGCGCTCGATATGTGGAATCGATACCAAGAATAGCAATACTGTGTCCCCTCGCTGTCTTGCGCTTCTTCCAACCGCTGATTTTCTCGGGAAACCTTGCCACAAAATTGGTGAAATTTCCGGATTTGACCATGAGAAATTTCATTATTAGAGACCGAAATGGCGTTGCTAGGTACTCTAATGGCATTTGAAAATCTAAATCATCCATCATCACTACGTATTAAAAGAATAAGTTGAAATGCACACAAGAATATTCTTGACACTAAATTATTGAAAGAACCTAATTTTTTTTATCTGACCCAGGCTTTTGAAAAATCTCCTTCATAAAGCACGTCAAGTTAGCAAATTCTGGAATTATTTTCTAAGTCTGCAAGCCCAGAGTCAAAATACTTACACGATAAATGAAAACGACGTGAAAGTTTTTGAAAGAGTATTTTTACGGTTCTATACCTCGGAGTCATCAATCGTATACAAGAGCCCTCGCATTGACAACTCGGTACAACAGAAAGCGGCCATGACCTCCGGAAATATTGTGGAAATAAAGGCGTCTTCTCTATCTTTCATATTACTGAATCCACCAAGTTTCCTCCTTCACCGTATATTTTCATGTACTCTTCCATGTTTCCGTAGTCAATTGTGAGTTCGTTATTCAACTTGGTCTTCTTCGGTTGCACGTCTCCTTTCCAAGAAGCCGACTTGATGATTACATAATGCTGAAACAAAGTACAAAAGATCTCAATAAACAAAACGAAAGCGAATAGACCCTTCTTCATCAAGGATTCTGAGAGGCGTTCTGCTTGAGAAGAGAAACAAAGGTTCGAAACTCGAAATCTTTGGTGATTAGTGGACCAGTAAATCTTTGTCTTGTGACCGAACAATGCAGAGCATAGCGTTTGAATCAGCGATCGATTGACTAAACTGATTTAACACTTGTTAAAACAGAATAATAGGGCATTGTTAAATAAAGTCAATGACTTTAAGAACGCCGCATTGAATGTGAGTGTACGAAAGTTAAATCCTTAAAAACTAAGCAGTCCGAAGTCCGGACTAGCTTGACGGTTTCTGTGCTTCCCTCTATCTTCTTCGACTTTCCGGGGGAATAGGCTCAGTTCATTGCGCATCGACCTTCGAAAATAAGCGAAAAAATGTGTCACTTAAAATTAACAACGAAACGGAAGGGAGACAGTGTAATGGAATGGCTATGTATACAGTTTCCACTATTCTTCGCGTATCAATTATTTCACAGAACGAAGCCTCTGTATTGTTAAATTTTTAAAAAGTGTGCGGAACTTACTGAATGGACTAAAGTTTTCATCGTTCACTTCAACTTGCTTCTAAATCCATAATGCAGCGTACTCCCATGGCTATAAAGAAGTTTTCGATAATTTGTAATTGATATCAGCTTGACAGGGAATGCGTGTCCTATACTTTCAATTACACAAAGTTTTATGAAAGTTTTATTACTTCGCCAGCAAAAAGTGGCTGAGGTGTCAGGGTTAATACAAGGAGAAATACTCATGGCTGCGCTTCTTTTCCAAAGAGCTTCCAGATTCACATAAGAGAAACGTCAGGAAATAATGGGAAATGAGAACATGCCTGAGGTCATTGTGAGGGAAGACCCTTGCCATTTGAGCCATTGAATTCCGTCTCAGGTTCTCACGAATGTCTCAAGTGACGATGATAAAGATAATCGTGGAGGTTGACACAAAAGACGACAATTTATCTTGCACGAGGTAGGGCATGGAAATTTAGCATTCAAGTGATTTGGAACACGCAAAGGGACAGATTTGAAGGCTTGGTTTCTCTGGGTTTCTCATTAATACTCTGCATGATAAATCAAATGCCTGGACATTCTGTCAAGAACGTGATAATCTCTTATTTTCATGCAAGGATTTGTTGTTAGTCAACATTAGAGCACATGACCACCAAGTGTCTTGATACGCCTTGTTATTGTTATCGAGTACATCAAAGTGTGTACTGGTTCATAGTTCAGTGAGTATTTCTGTCTTTGTCTGACTCCAATCATCACACCCTCAACATTCGCCTTTCGTGTGTGGTTACCTCAACGCCAATCATCACCTGACCGTCTAAATGGAGTTAGTGCTGCCGACACCCTCCTCAGGGTCCAATTGATTCCCGACTGGCTACCTCACTGGTCAGGGTATGCTGGCCAGTGTGTGGATAGCCGCCAGACACGAATTGTCACCAAGCAGAAATTTCTCTGGTTACAATGAGAAATTTCTCCCAGCTACTATTTCTCATTGATCTCATCGTTGTCTCAGCAATTTCCAAACCACTTATTGCGACAGACTTCTCCAACGTGTACAACCTTCTGCAGGATATTAGCAGCTGCACCGTTAACTTTATGGAGCTGGAGGATATTGTTGATTTCTCAAGG
>JAQIWI010001489.1:0-16178 GCA_034698825.1 Deuterosminthurus bicinctus | reverse complement strand
ACTACTGCAATGCTACGTGTTCCTAACTCAGTCAAAACTTGTTATTTCACATTCACAGCACAGCACATCATAACAATCAGATGGGAAAGATGCCCGCGGAGGCGGTGGCCGGGCCGCAGTTTATTAATAGTCAAATTTTGAAAAAAAGTCAAAATTTTTATCGTTGGAAATAACAAATCCTCGATTATCTATGGTTACAGAAATTCATATGATTTATCATTATTCACATGGGCGAGGTATGGGATGGGACTCGGCTCTACAATTATTGACGCATATGTGGCTCTCGTATACAGTTGGTTGTCAAAAATGATGACACCATGCGGTTGAAAATTTGTACACGCCACAAGCATCGTAAGCAAGGGACACTGAAGGAAATTTCTTCGGCTAGGCCTTGGAATACTCGCTCTCGCCATTTGCAGCCGTAAATGGCGACGATGGAGATGAGGGATGTGGTTAGGATCATGATCACCTACAGGAATGATGATTTTTTATGCTGAAAGTAGTCCGTTTTATGCTTTAAAAATATACCAAGTAACACCACAGGAGGCTAGAGTTTGGACAAGATAGTGTCTCAGAGAGGCAATCGCGTGCGATTTGATAAACTGGGGAATCAACTTTGCTGCAGTAAGAATTATGTCTCAGTTTAGACTTCACTCCAGAGTCAAATGATACACAAGAGATACATTGAAGAATAAAGCCAAAGAGGGTAACTGTGTTGATCTAGAAAAAAATTTAAATGGTTAAGTTCAGCTGGAGAAATGCTTGCCTTACTGAAGCATACATACAGTCAACTTCCGAAGATAAATGTTGGGAGACGTTATAAAAGCCAAGCAGTTGGAAAGTGTGACTATGAATCCAATGATGGAGAGTGCAAAAACTAAAATGAATGAGGACAAGCCCGCATGTTTGCCAGCTTCGAAAGATATGTATGCTGCTGACAATGATAGCTGGTTTGAGCTTGAACAACATGGATTCCCGGATGAGGTGGCGTTGCATTTTGTGAAGAGTTTTTTCGAAAGTCAGGGCGACGGCACACCGGATTATCTGGTAAATCTGATCGGCTGAGGCTGCTGTTGAGACTATTTGCGCTACCTAGAGGTTGCTCACAAGATTTTAGTAATGTGAGTATTAATACTCCAATCGCCATCAGTAACAAATGAGAAACATATTGCGGCTGTAGCTACAGTCAATGCATCTAGCAAGAGTCCGACAAAGAAAAGAAGCATTCCAAATAATGCAGTCGAGCGATGCTTGAGTAGATATCGATTAATTAATGCTGCAATCGGCAGAAACTAAACAAGAGTCTCTGAATTATTCCACACTTTTATTTTATTGTCGATAAAAGAAGACAAAAAGAACTATTATAATCAATTATAAAAAAGTAAATATTCATATGAGTGGAGTCAACTCGCAAATTTCAATTTCGCCACTTTGTACCCTTTCCAACGGTCTGTAGTACACGTGTGGACGCTCCCAATATGGACGGCGAATCCCTCTGTAGTGGTACCTGTCAGATTTCGTTACATTTTGTCTTCCAAACCATACTATTTTTAAGTGCTCACCGAATGTAGATGAGAATTATTCCGAGCGAATACGAAACAAGTTGCAAAATTAGGCTCCAATCTAAACGTTTCTCATTTTCATTCCTTATACTTGACACAAATTCTTGCAGTTTCCTATAAAATAATAAATTAGCGCGAGCAAAAGTATCACACTCGTTTACCTTTGATCAAAAGGGTTTCCGCATGGAACCACCACCGACCGGTCGAAGTCAGAACCATCATATCGACATGGGAACTTAGATGAATTAGTCCATACGCAACCTCCGGCCAAGCACAGTGAGCAAACGCTAATCTGCCTGCAATCTAATACAAAAATGAATTTCAGAATCGCTGATCAGGCTAATTTGAATACCTTTCTCGATCTGATCATCATTCAACTCGTTTCTAGGTTTCTCTTGATTAATAAAATATATCACTGTTATTAAAGATAAAATAGCCAGACTAGAAAAACTAAAAATTAATGCCCTTTTTTTCTTAAAACACACGCGATAAATAAACCTACGATTAGACTCTCTCACATCATCAAACAATGGAGTGTACTCGTACCTAAACATTGCTGATTATTCTTTTTTAGCCGAACTTCTAAGTCGCAAAAGAGCTATGAAACTAAACGTCTAGTTCAGTCGAATAGTAAATCTGAACTGAAGATACCTTGAACTGAACTGCTGATGAACTCTTAAACCGACAAATAAAATGTTTTATTCAAGTTTAGATAAAGATCAACAATTGTTTTGGAAACTTAAGAAACGAAAAAATTCATTGAACAAGACCTCAAAATCTCCAACACCTCCTAAACCCCTTGACCAATTTTAATGTGGAGTATACCGTTCGAAAGCTAATTCAATTGCCAATGTCCCAGACTATATGCAAATTCGGATTTTGGGCCAGAGAAACTCCAAAACCCGGGTGACAGTTTAAATTCGTCGGTATTTCCGACTTTTAAGGCCAAATATGGTCGTGTCACCCATCATTTAGCTCGAATTCTGATTCTGAGCACAAATATGGCAATCAAAATTCACCATGTGACTTATTTTTACGTGTCAATTGTCACTTTAGGCCACTATAACCTTGAAAATCATCTAGCTCAAAATTCTCGGATGCTTTGTGCGAGTAAATCTACTATTGTTACTTTGTACTTGGCAATGACCAATGGACATTTCAACCGATGGCGACTTCAGTGCTGGGACGTGTGATATCTCGAAATGATCCTGTGAAAGCGCAAAATAGAACATTGTACGTATACCCCGCTTATTTAGCAGCTAATTTTTAGAAACACATTAAAGCTGACTGTTGGGTCGAAGCTAATGCTTACCAACGGAGCGACCCTGCAGCTAACTATCGGGGGACTCTGCAGCTAAAAATTGAGGTGTCTTCACAGCTGACTACCGGGGTGAACGTGCAACAGACCCTCTTCTCAGCCCGTATATAGGTTAGCCATCTAATAATTGTGACTGTACTATGTTCCTGCCTTATTCCTTAAACTTATATTTTTTACCTAGTTTTTAGGATGATCAAATAACTGTAAGCGTTCATTCTCACTTGGCGTTCTCCGTCGTGGAGATGTACGTGAAGAATAATGTGGGACATGGTGACGTGTAAATGGTCACTTTGGGCCCAACCTGTCATTGTGACTTTGTGATAGCACGGTTTGTACTTCACATTTTTGGGCCTATACACATATCAACTCACATCATTTCAAGAAATTGGCCATGTGATACCTTAAAATGATCCCGGACACACAAAGCGATTACCGAAGACAACAAACCGATGTCAAGTCAGAGCAAGCATTAAGAACAAAGGTACAGTGAGTTAAATAGAGCCGTGTAATTAGGACTAAGTCAGCCTCAACTATTCAGGGAAAAGAAAAAGGCTATTACCGGAGCCAGTCAGCTATAGAGGTGTATCTAAAGCACGTGTTAAGCAAGTTAACCAGGCCGAGAGAGTAAAGTATCGCAGTCCCAAAAGAGTAACTTACCTGGGTCACGATATCTTGAGCTAACGCTTTCACAATAGGATGAGTTACAGAGGCCACGATAGCGGTAATGAGAGATAAAGCGGCAAAACTGGAGTAAGTAACTCACCGCAAGAAAGATTCAGTTATCTGGGGCAATGAAGAGTCAGTTACCGAAGTCAATAAATGGGCCATAGTACAGTAAGGCCTACAGACAGGCAGACACAGGTCTGAGGAAAAATTACATAGATTCGATTGAAATAAATTTTTGTATTGTGCTTGTTTGAGTTTTCAGGCGACCGTAGGACGCGGGCATGCTAAATATGATATCACCGAAGTCTTTATTTGGAAATAAGTTATCTCCTCCTAAATCGCTACACCGTTCAAAAGCTTATAAAATGGCGGATGGCATTGGCTTTATTATGATTCAGGTTTTGGACCAGAACTCGGGAAAGTCTCAATATGCCAGTCACATGGCCTTATTCGGCCATGTGACCAATTTAATTGTGTACACAAATTTGGTGAAAGTGCCCTTTCATGATCAATGTGGGACATATTAACAAGTCTCTGGCCATTTTTAACATGGTAATCAAGGTGTACTCATACCATACCAGCCAGTTATCTTGCGGATACAGAAAATGCTGGACATGTTGGTGGGAGTACATCTTTTTGATGATTGCACAGTTGGTGAGGAGCGTGTTTTTCGGTTTGTTGATTAGCTCATATTAGCTTATGTACGAGAATTCAAGCTTAATTTTCAAAGTTTTAAGCAATTATTGTGGCATAGAATAAAAAATCTCGTGGATTCGAACTCGAACTGTGTAAGTTATCATCCGGGAGGGAGAAGGCTAGATGCTATTTCACTGGATGTGGACCTTCGGATATTCTGTGCAAGTAAGCGAGTGTGATTGTGTTTGTTTTCGCATAAAAAAAATTAAGAAAATTCAAATTCAAGTCAACTTCGGGAAAATCAATATAAACTTCGTAGGGGAACTGAAGAAAAACTTTGTTGGGGGACTGCCATAAAATTTAGTTGAGGGGGAGATTCAAATAATAATTTGGGAAAGGGACACCAACCTGAAGAGTTGATGTCGTCTTATTCCCATATGAATTCCACTGAGTTTCTTTTTTAAACAACAATTCCTTTGCTGTCATTTATTTTTTTAGTTAATTCCCATACCAATCACACTCAGTTCATTTCATATTTAACCGCAACTATCGGGGGGATATTTTTCTTTTGAATTTCTTTCAATTTATTCCCATACTTATTCAGCACAGTTGATTTCATATTTATCCACAATTACTTTACCGCAATACTCTTCCTTTTTATAAACTTCCATTTAAATTTCATTCCAGTTGCTGGCTGATGACTGAGACATTTTATACCTTTTAAAGCATCTGCCCGTCTTATATTTCAATTGTAATAATTGTCCTGTTGAGAATCAAACTCAATTGTTCTCAGTATCATAACAAAACAGTGCTCAAATCAATGAATCATCATGAATAAAATGAATCATCATTTAGCACGTTCAAAGCTACATTACGCCTTGCTAATTTACAGTAAAGACAACACCTTCGTTTACTATTCAAGTCCAAAAATGTTGCCCAACGGAGTGAACGACGGTTTCTGCCGATATCATCAGTTGTTGAGATTGAAGTGGAGAAGTAAGTGAGTGGATAGTGATGAGGAGAAAAGTCCGTGAAATCAGCTACTGTTGACATTCACCGCATTGCCCCTTGGAGGCTGTTTGTTTCAAACAAAATTCAAATCCCTCACACTTCAAGAATGGGTAACCGAGTGAAAATGCGCTTGTTGTCAATACGAATTAATTAATTTTTTATTTTTTTACAGATTCATGCAGAAAAATTCATGACTGTCTCATGTGTCTTCAACTTGAATGTCTTTGGACAAAGAGCAAAAAATTCCCATGCCGCTCCGGACCGGATGACACGGACAATGAAATTTTTACGAGCTGCGACAGTTTGAATGTCAAGAATATGTGAGTTTTCACTGGAGTTTTTGGTTTGGATTGGTGTATCAATAAGTTTTTTGCAGGTCTTCGTTTGGCCATTTTATGGGCACAACAGAGACACAATCAGGTGGATTTGCTTTCTGGGTTTTGGGAACTGTTGCAATCATTCTCCTCCTAATACTTGTTGCTGTTGACATTTGCAAGGTATGATTATTATTACTAGAATTTCACCGATGGAATAATATGGATTTTAATTAAACTAAATGATGATCTGCAGAATTCTAGGTGCATGAGACGGTCAGCTCAGTGGTCCATGATTATGAAGGAGGAATGGGAAGGAAATGAAAACACGGAAATGCAAAGTCTTGTGCCTGTAGCCTAGGACGCCCACGACACATTGAGAATGGAATATAATAATGATCCTGCGTACACTGATTTATTTTCAAGTCAGATTTGAATCTATTGTTGTCGTAAAGTTTATACACTTGAATGGGAATAAGTTTGAATAATGTTTTCTGGCATCTTTTGACATGTACTTACAATACCGCATTTCAAATTACATTTAATTTTAATGATTAAACTCAATATCTGTTAAAGTTACTTTATAGCTGAAAAGGATGCATTCATTACACATGGAGTTATAGAATCAAGATACTTGGGTGTAATGGAGCTCAATCTGTCAAATCTAAGTGAACAACAAAGTCTTCTTTCATTCAGTTGTGCATCACGCTTGGATGTACTTGGGATAAGTAATGATGACAAATAAGTCGACCTGTCAGACGTACTGACGAGGGACCAATCCTCTCTATATTTATGTTTGTAACTGGAAAAGTTGGAAGCGCCCTCTAACTTATTTCCATTTTTGTTCTTTTTAATAAATTTTCTGCATCTATTATCCTTTTGAAATCGTCCTTAACGAGTATCAATTAAGTCCTCACTTATTTTACCTACTGAGTTCTTCTCAACAAATATCTATTTTAAATCATTAATTTTTTCCAATTGAATACGTTCTAGTTCATTTATATTTTAGCATGACTCTCTGCTTTCCCAAAGTAATACACAAGAACACATCCAAGGTCAATACTGCATGTGAACGAATACTTTCTTCGTTGGCCTCTAGCGGTCAAACAGTAAGAGCTAGAGCCGAGATCTCTTTGAGTCTCACTGACCAATTTTGCTTAGATTTCATTTCTGGAAACGCAGACCTCAAAATCAGACTCCTTCTAGGAGAAAATTCATTGTGAAAATCTGACTTTGGCCTTTCGTATAGAAGTAATTGGCTATATATATAGAGGATGCGTACCCCACCCACACACCTTCAACTACGTATGTTACTCATGCATAAACACGGATTTGCAATTGCTTGCCCTTTCTCGTGAAATTCTGCAAGCAGAATGTTGCGCTAATTTAAGTTTTGTCTTAAGTATTTAAATGTAAATTCGCATGATTTTCTTCTTGGTGAATTGCGATGAAGTTATTTCTATATAAATTCCCAGTTCACAGTAATGTAACAATTTAATTGATTCATAAATTACCTGTAATTTCTTAAGAGTATTCAAATAATAAATCAAGAAAATTCGGTAAGAATGAATGGAAAAAAACTATTTTTCCTTTAATTCGTCCTAGTTGAATTCTCTTGATTAGTTACAATTTATTTCTTTTCGAATTTTCTTGATTATTTCCGCTAATTATTTCATTTCAAATTATTGCTATTTAAGGTCTCTTAAATCATTAATTATGTACTCACACTCAGCCGTTAAAGGTGGTTAATATTGACAGGTGAGTTTTCGAAAGCCCTGCTGATGATCGCAAGTGCAATAATTTTTCTTTCCTATAATGGCAAATAATGGAGGTCACAAAACTATCCGGACAACAAGGGAAACTCATTGTCGCTATGAATTTTGTTCCGATAAAAATTTTCCAGAGAAAATTTGTAACAACCTTCACAACAAATTTTTTCTTGCGTAAGACCCAGCTGACTGAAAATGTGGAACAGAAGTAGGAGCTTGCACATCACATCAAAGGTGGGCATTTCTCACTCCTTCCCTTTCTTAAATTGACTGTCAGCTGAGAGATTTTATTTTGTCTTAAATTTTCCCTTATTATTTATAAATATTTTACCCATGTGATGTGTTCGTTCCTTTCATACTCCTCTCAAATAAAACCTTACACAACAAACAGATCATTAACTTCTGATATCTCTATGAATCGCGGGTTTCCACTTCACGCTACTGTTTTGATCATTAATACAACGAACGATTAATTTGCAAAATTTGTGTTTTCTGAATGAAGCACATCATCTTTAATCGTCATCAGTGTTTGAGTCAGTATTAAACTCCTCTATCACTGCTGTTTCAGCTTTATCATTACTTAAAGTTTGCTTTCTACTTTTGTCATCGGCCCGAGAATGTTGTTTTAAAAATCCTTTAGCCAAAGTCAAAGTATCTAGCTCAGATAATGACTTAGGACCATTGAATTTAATTCGGACTATAGCATCAATTGTATTCACCTTAAGTGACCATCGACGATTTGTTTTTGTAGCGGTGTACAATGAGTACACCCTTTCTACTTCTGCGCTGCACATTGGAACGGTAATTATTCCCGAAAGTACAGACTTTATAGAAGAACCCCAAGTAACTGACGACTGATTTAAATAATATGCCCAAAAATTGTCGGGATTCTCCAATCGACGTACTTCAAAGTCCTCCTGAGAAAACAAGCTGTTTTTAAGCAGAATCCATTCCCTCGACAAAACATTTTCATTGAAATTCCATTTTAGGCGACGATTTGCTTCAAGTAGCCGGCCTTTTCCATATGTTTGCAAGTTGTTGTTGTTCCAGTGTTTTGCATCAAAGATTTGAAAAGTATCTGTCGGATCATCAGGGAAATAGACTTCAATTTGAGTCAATAGCGAGTTCACATACTCTTCGCGCTGATGATATAGTCTGACATCGTTGTAAATTTCATCAGGAAGAGAAAGCTCAACACCTTTATGCGCAATTCTTTGCATTTCAAAGCGTTGCAAATTGACATAACCAGGACTGGAATCAGCAAAACTACTGGCGTTTAACAATTCATAAAGCTTCATTCCATCATGTTGCTTATAGTTAGTTAGTTCTGTAGTCAAATTGTCACGTCTCTCGCGTTTAGTAATTAAAGAAAATCCTCTTATTTGCGCTGCTCTTGATAAATCCGACAGTTTTCGAGAAATATCTACAACAAATGATAATGTTGCCAAAAACGTCCCGTCTTTCAGTAACTTCAAAAGATCCCGAGCGTCTTGCCGACTTTGTAAGTTAATAGTTTTGTCCTTTATGGCCAATTCTAATGTGCGAATAATTGTTTCCCAGTGGTTCAGGATAGTTTCAGACGCCCGAAGCTTGTGACTGACCCATCTTATTCTTCGTATTTTTTTGAACTCAAAATCTGTGTCCTTGAGCTCTAATATTGCCAATTTCATGAGTTGCTTCTTTTTTGGAGACCTGGAATTGAACATTCTGTACAACTGATTAATTGTCTTGTCAATGATGGATAAATAGTTGTAATCGTCCCAGGCATGTTGGGTTACTAGCTCCAGCCTATGTCCAACGCAGTGATTTGTAATCAGTTCATGATCAGTGTATTGGTCCAGCAGTCGACGAAATTTTAAAACATTTGATCCGCCATCGGAGGTAAATCCAACGCAACGACTGCGTACAAAATCATCAATATGATCTTCCTTTAAAGAATTTAAAAAGACTTCGAATAAACTGTCAGCGGATTCTCCAGCTGTTAGTTCCAGAATTCGATAGAGCTTTGTCGTTACAGCGTTTTTACTATCGTAAGTAGTAAAAATAACCGCCATAGAAGGTAATGATGCTATATCTGAAGAAGTATCAATCATAATAGTCAAAGTGGGTTGGTTTTGCCGAAGAGATTCCAGGTAGTTTGAATGCATAACTTCAGAGATGGACATGAGTGCAGTTTTCATCCCGGTAGGATTCCCGTATAGATGACCTACATCCACTCCATGAAAATTCAATGTCTCAACTAAAATTCTATAGCTAAAAAACGAGATCCCTAATCTTGTAGCTTGAAAAACTGTCGCAATGACATTCTCTGTTGCATTCAGAAAGGTTCTAAATATACTTCCCTTCGCTTCAAAGGCTTCTCGAAGATTTTCACCTCTTAAACCTGAATCATAAAGCCTGAAATACTCTACACTTATTTGATGCAGTGGGTTCTCCAGATGTCGACGAATATTTACCCCATTTCTTGATTTCACCTTGTCTCGAGTATCATTTGAACCTTGTCCTTGTGACATTAATTTTGTAATGTAATCGGATCCAGGTCGGTCCACGAGAATGTTTTGCTCTAAAAGCATATGGCATAATCGACATCTTACTCTTTTCGAGGCTTCCAATACTTCAAGCCAGAAACAAACTAATTTATCAATAACGTCTCTGACAAATAACCATGCACCAATACCTGTTGTTGCGCGTACAATGTCTGGACGACGTGAATATTCGTTGCAGTCATTCCACAAATACGGTTTTTCTTTTTCCAAAGATATTTCGAATTGAGAGCAGGTATTAATAATATTAGATTCACAAAGAGACGAATTATCTTGAGTGCATATTAAAGTGTAATTATTGGAGAGTTCTGGACAAATTTGACCGCTGCTGTCTTGAGTTTTATTCGTGTCGATGCCTAAGTTTGAAAAAAAATTTAGTATTTGCGCAACCGAGTTCATACTACGCTTTATGTATTGAAACTTACTGCTGATGGAATCGTCAATTTCCATTAATACTGCGGTGTCAGTATCAGGCAAGATAATATCTCGACATCTGCTTGCGTCAATCTGGCGGTTTGTAAATTTTTCCATGTATGTTCTCCTCAATGTGATAACTCCGGACGTATCAACTGCCTCATCAGCTGTTATAACATAACAGGCGTATTCTCCTACGGCATCATCATCCAATCTTGGTGTTTTGCGCCTTGGTGTGAGATCCTCAATTATAAATTTCACGGCTCTCTCACAAACATTGATGTCACCTTATTATAAAATACATACTTTCAAATTCAAATTCAAATAAAGTTATTTAAAAATATATTTGCAAAATTACCTGGCGAAATTGGAGCCATTGCAAATAAATCCGGTTGAAATGGAAGCCATGTGTTTTCGTTATTCGTTTGTGAGATAGAGCCGCATCTTGATAGTCCCAAATCTGTCGTATTTTGAACGATCCAGTCACGCAGAACATGGTCAGTGTCGATGTCGTAGTGTGAGTAAAAGTTGCTGAAATATTTGCAGCGAGATACAGGCGAAGCACTTGCGTACACGTACATATCCTGTAAATTTCTCATAATTGTTTGTTGCATTTGAAATGTTATTTTAGGAACTATGAAATTTTCTCTGAATCGGCGCAAAGTTATGTCATCTAGAGTAGCTTCCCGTTCATTGTATAGTAATGCAACTGCCACTGGGTACTCGTTTCCGGTGGGAAAGTGCCTGGCTCGCTGATCCCTGTAGATATCCGGAGGAATTTCGCAGTTTTCGATGTCCATATTTACATTTGGAATGTTTTTATGGCCGATGGTGTACGCCATAAATTTTCCGGTTTTTCCTTTCTTGTACATTGACGATCCTTGCAGTTTACAGACACCCAGAAGAAATCCATCGTGGCTGATGAAAGCCACCTTGAACGTTGCCATCTTGAATGGCGTTTCACGTACTTTTACAGTTGGTTGACAGAATATCATCATTTCCAGAAACTGTCCGTCCGTCCATTTTGGATAGGTATTTAGTTCACTTATAAGAAGTCGGCATAGCCCTCTTGCTTTAGACCCAATTGGAATGTCGGCCGGACCATTTCTGACCCTTTTGTGAGGTTCACACGCAATGAATTTTCTAAAAATTAGAATAGAGTTAAATAATTCATTAAAATATTTACATTTTTTAATTGGACTTACGTAGCTATTAAACAGAATATTAGACCAGAGACCAACATTGTGATTGAACACACCTTACTCGTTCACATACTTTTTGTGAGAAATCGATAGATGCTGAAGTGAACGAAGCCAAGGATAGCTAAAGAAACAGCCGTCTTCTCTTCTAGTCATTGCGTACTATTTCCTAAGAGCAAATGGAAGATTGCCACATGGAATGTAGTATCCAGTATGGGGCGTTCTCTCATGAAATTTTGTAGTACTTTGACTCATAGAAAGTGAGTGGGCAAAGCGTGAAATTTAACCATAAAAGGAGTAAAGGAATATAGCTATCCACAACGTACTTAATTTGTATGAAAATTAGCTCATTGGATAGAAAATTCAGGTTGGACAAATGAGATGTATACAATTTGAATCGTGAATACCTCCCGACATTCTAAAGCTGTGACTTCTTTGGTTACTAATTCTCAAACTAGAATATTGGGGAAATTTTTTGACCTAGCTCCGATGAAAATCGGTCAACAATTGGCTGAGAAATTAAAACATGTAAAAACAGTTGGGTTTTAAAATTAGGTCTTATTGGGCTTTTTTATACTTTGATCGCCCATATCTCCGTAAATATCTATCGCAAAGACAAGTGGAGCTTATTTGACCAGTTGGTACTGACTGAGGACGTCCTCTCACTCATCATGGTTAATTGGGTGTATACTTCTCATTGGGCCACCCTGTAATTCTACATTGAGTCTACGAGACCACCGATGCTGGCCTACCCACACTTTATTAGAGCTACATCCGACAATTATGCTTTTGCTGAATTTGATTGAAATTATTTGTATTCAGGCTTTGTGATGTCATGATCAAATACATTAACTCTATCTGTTCGTTTCTCGATTTAAAGAGACCCTTGCTTGTGACTTAACGGGCCAACTGTGCGGTGAAGCGTTCGTTAACATTGAAATACTTGACGTACCTAATGATTTTCATTTTGTAGAAGGCACGCACGAATACTTTAATCGCTCGTAGCTATGTAGTGTTCATTCCACGTATCAATCACAAGTCCTTGATTTATTTACTGATGATATGACAAACAATGGGAAACAAATAACGGGTACACTAAAGAAATCAAGAATTGTTATGTTAGATAAGCGGCCCCAGAGATAAAATACTCAAGAAAAATACTATTATTTAATTTATAGCTACTGCTCTTACATATTACAATTGATACCCCGCAAGAATACACCAGCAAGTTCAGTTATACAACAACATTTACAGTTCATTTAAATCTGCTGCTCTCGGTAGTGTAACTGACATTCAACAAGGAACCCTGTGAGCCGAATTCCACAATAATTACAACTACGTAGCAGCCTAAATTTCTACACACCGAAGGTAAAGATTGTCCAGCATAAGAGTCATTTTTAGCTCTACTTTTTAGCCTGATGTAGTACAGGACATGTAGTAAATCTATACATGAATTCAGATGTCACCTAATTTACTATTGTGGTAACCAAGAAAATGACCGACGAACTAGACGAAGGAATTTATTTAGCAACTGGTCATGCAACCAATCAATAAGTAAGCTTTGAGATGAAGGCAGGATCTAAGCAAGGTGATAATGTTAATGTACAGGGTGAACTGGAAGCTATCATGGTGGAAACTGTATCATAGAAGAGACCCTAAATATCATCGATTAGACGATGACACCTGACTCCGCCACCCGCTACTTAATCATCGATTCCCAAACATTCCGAATCGAGACCGAATTCTATTTGAAGATGGCCCCTGCCACTGAGAACTAGAAATTCTGACGACTACATGGTACCAGTTCCGAGATTTTATGCTGGTTTCAGCAATGATAATGATGACTTTCTCACTATGGACTATCTCAGATGTCAGGGATACCGCATGGCAGACGAAATTCACCTGTCGCAACCTCTCCGAGGTTTAAATCCTATTAAAGGCTTTGGGTCGCTTCCATGCATTTTCCTATTGCTTCCTAAATTATGAAGGAGAGAAATTTTTTGACACCCTCCTCAAGCGCATTAGCCTCTCATTTTTCTTTGAGCCTGAGAAGCAAGAAGAGTTTGGACTTAAGTTCGGTGGCTGCAAAATTACATGGCTGAAATTTTAAGCAATGAATAGCCTGAGGTGGACGAGAAGTTGCGAAAATTTTCAATGCAGACCAAGTGGCAAGACTGATGTCAAAAACTTTTCTTTGGTTATTCATGCTGACCTTTGGGTTAACAATATGATGTTCAAATATTATCATCAACGGAATCCACTTGATGTGAAATTTATCGACTTTCGACTGACTCGACGTGACAATATTTTTGAGGAGCTGTTCTACTTTAACAGCACCACTCCAGCTTTCCGGCGTCAACATCTGTACGAAGCTCTGAATGTTTATTATTATGGATCGTTCACATCAAACTTAGGAGCAATACAATGTCCTCTGCCTCTTGGGTTGACTCGTGGATTTCTTTTTTTCTAATAGACAAAAAGGCCAATATTTATTCAACCAAGGCCTTTGTTCCCAGCATCACAATCATTATAATTTATAATAATAAATTCTATATGTTGCATTATTGCAAAGCGTTCCTTCATTGAAGTCTGGATAAAGGGGATGCGAGAGTGCATGTACAATGATGGGAGACAAGGGCGAGGGATGTATTATTGGTAGCTTTCGACGTCGTTGATTACAGTCGGCTGGCTTTATGGCCAATGGCCAAAGTTGTAGTGAATGAAATTAATGCGGTGATATGAAGCTGCTCATGTAACGGTGTATTACTATTCACTTTATTCCCATGAACCTCCCCGTGAGCAGATTTCCCCCATACGCACCACAAGATCTCCACTGATAATTAAATTAATAAAAACGAAAGTCATAATTAAAAATAACTTTAGTTCAAAGCAACATTTTCTAGTACTTCTAGCTGCAAATTCCTTTGTTTGAAAGTTATGAAAGTACTGATAGATTTCTCCGCATTAATTAATGAAGTAAATAGTCAAACTTGAACTGTATGTTATGCGTTATTTGTATAAACTGATCTCAAGAGGTGCAACCAACAAATGAGAAACTGGCTCAATTTTTCCTGAAGGCTATTGGTGCGACCACGCTCTGCTGCTTCAGCCCGGCCAAGACAGACAACAGAGAAAATGCCAAGTTGGTGGTAGAGAAAGACGAATAAATTTTCGGCCTTGAATGTCATTTATATTCATGCACGCATTCATGGGACATTGTGAAAATATATAACTGTGTGTTTGATACGTATAAAGCTTTTTTTTAACCTGCCAATCCAGTCGCACTGCTGTTTAAAATACAGAAATCCATTTTGGCTCAATGGCCTTAAACTATCGGTGTACTTGAGACAAATACGGATGATATTGTGCACATTGTTTCCCTGTACAAGGAAATATAGTGGGAGTGAGTTATGAAGCCGAATATTTATGAGGATGTAGAGTACATACAGAGACGGGCGATTCGTTTTTTCACTCCTATAGCCGCATCCCTCCACTGAATGATCCGTTGCATTGTCTGACCCATTCCATAATTAAATTTCCTTGAAAAACCCAGCCAGATTCTCAAAGTAGAAATATACTTTCCACATGGAAATGCAGCTGTTCTTGAGGTCTCTTGATATCCCAATCATCTTACTGGCGGCAGCACTTTGCTTTCTCTACCTTTTCTTGAGAGAACCAGTCCACTTTGATCTATGGGCTATCATCCTTGTCTGAGGATGCATTCAAGTAACGTTTTAAACGTTGCATGTATACTTTAATGCAGGTCCGGTGGGGAATGATGAAGGAAGGTCCATCAGACTTCAATTCATGCTCAAGTGTAGTGCATTCTATTTGGACAGTATTTCGTGGGTAATAGTAATAATGGTGATGGTAAGAGTTGACTCATTCGGCACTCACAGCATCTTTCTTATGATATACATGGACTTATTTGAGAAATGCTCGTGGATGGAAGATGCGTGTAATGTACGGGGATCAGTGCCCTATTAATTTTCCTAGGGAAATTGTGCTATAAAAATACATTAGCAATTAAAATTGACACTAATTTCCTCTCAGTGTCTCCGCTCTGCTACGACTGCTGGCTCATCATGATAATGGCTTTTCTATAGGGCTTCAAGCCGATGGAGGGTCTTCATGTGGGCAGAGTTATTACACTGACATAACTCATCAGACTCGTGGATTTCTAATCGATAATTTTATCGAGTGCCTCTTTGCGACAGATTGTTTTGTGGGATTTGCAATTCCAAATGCAGCTGGGTGAGAATCCTGGAATAGTGAAAGCGGAGTATTTGGAGACACCTGCTGCGGGGAAGCTTCGCAAGGTCCTTGTGAATTCAATACAGCCGATAATTCCTCTGGAGGTTAGTACCGGCGCCTTCGTCCAGGGAAATCGAGACAAGTTGGAGAATAGTCCGAGGACATTACATAGATTTTATGATGTAACTCAGGAGATGATGGACCTTAGTGTCTTATAAATAGAATAATTGCGTACTGTATCACATGTGATTGTACAATATTAAATGATATATTTCGCTTAAAGAGCTTGAGCGCATTGAGTATGAGATCACCATGGAGTTGTGGTTATCATAAATAGTTTTTTTTGGTATATTTGAGTTGAAATCTTTCAATCGAATTTTCATTTTTTTGTCTCCGCGGCCTGCAGTGGGATCTGATAACAATAACTCAAAATGCAATCAGTTCGATGTAGTTGTGTTGTGTTTATTGCCTGCCATTTGAGTTCAGAATGCA